>JAIGNY010002039.1:432500-507500 GCA_020152595.1 Chiridota heheva
ATAGCGGGCTGGAGAAAGATCTCAGCAGATCCCCTGGGATCTCTCAAGAGTCCCCTTTGACAACTACACAGTTTGTCAAACCAGGGATATAGTATACACATTCCTGGTCAAACATGTGATAGTTATACTGTGACCCAGTAGTTTATGTCTGTGCGGTATGAAAATCGCTACACTATAATGAATGAAGAGTAAAATTATAACTTTTTTTGCAGAGTCAGCTCCGTCCACGTCTGTTATTATACAGATGAAAGAAGAAACTGATAATGCACCTGGTGACGGAGAACCTGTTGCAAAAGAGGACGTTATTGTGAACAATGATGCAACAAACAATCTGCGAGACGAGGAATATGAAGGTCACAAATCTTTACCTGGAATTGATTCCTCTGAATATTCAGTTCCATCGTGGTATGTAGATGCCTTACTAACAGATATGCCTAATGATGAAGCAGGTATTGATCCAGCCATAGAGCATTACGGTAAAGAGTTAAGTGATATGATATCAAACATGAAGCTTTACCAACTTTTCCGTTCAATAAAAAGTTTGAAAATCATTCTAAACGAGTTGATCGGAGACAAGGAACCTTTGAAAAATGAATCAGATGAAACAGACGGCCCAGGCACACCGAAAGAAAATGTTGAAGAAAATGATGGTGTAAACGATGTGGTGATTGATCCACACGTATCACAAATGATCGCAGACGCTGTTGAAGATGAACATAACTTTATTGGGAAAAACGACCACGTTGAACAGCTAGAGTCACTTACACACAAAAACCAACGACGAGTCAAACGTGACCTTGGATGGAATAACTTTGATTTCTCGTTTGACGATCCAGATATGTCCTCTTTTAAAATAAGAGGCAAGAATTTCATCTCTAATCCCGACACATCTCGAAACAATCCGACAGTGGATCAAAGTTTTGTTTCCTTTGATATCGACCTGGACGAAAATAAGGAAAGTGACATTACTAACAAACTTAGAAAACTATTTCCGGGAGTACAATTTGACCCAAAAGAATTTGAGAATAGTGATGATTATTACCTACAATTTGGAGATGATCATTTTAATCCGTACTGGACTAGATCTCGGAGGTCGTACCCACAATCACAGATGAAAGACTACATACAGAGGCTACCAACACTAGAAGGAATGCGAAAAAGAAGTGAGTAACATTCAGTTTCAATTGATGCCTTGGCTATTAGGTATGAACTTTTCTGAAACTCACCATTGCTTTTGATTTTACAGGTTAGTAAGAACAAAGTTACTGCAATTGAAATTTTTGAACACACAACATTTTTGGGGAAAAAGTTGTTGAACAAGCAAGAGCAGATAAAAACTTATTCCGTTTCTTTCATTCTAGCGAGGAGATAGTAGTTCCGTGATTATAGCATGCCTGCAACGAATCTATCAATCTCCAAATCTACAGAGTTGACCGAAACAAATTATGTCGCTTCTTTTAACGGTGAAGCTCCCTGTTTGAGTATTTTGCTGCTTAGGGTAAATTCCTCCTCTCCAGTCGCTATTTGACCTCTAAAGACCCTAGGGTCATTATATATCTGTCCTTTGTCTAATAGATCAGCCTTACATTTGTCGTGGCTCCTTCTTTAAAAGTGTTAATGTACGTATGCTTAGAACTGTAAGATGGGGCACTCTATAAACTGACAGTGTGGTGAGTGAAACGTAAGAAGTGGATAAAAAGCAGGGAACAACTTTACATAAATGCAATAACAATTAAAGATTAAAAGATTACCATACCCCCATAAATTTTGAATTTGTAGAAACCAAGCTTGTACAAATGACGTGTACATTCACAAGTGTTGCTGCTCAGGATTTAGCAAGACATTAACAGCGCAATTCGTAGGTGCTAAATTTTTTGCAATTTTATTTATTTCTCGAGGAAACTATTGTTATGTATTTGCATTTTCACCGTAAACATATTAAGAACAAGGATATTTAACGTGAAGCATTATTATCACAAATCACTATTGCACGTAATGCGCTATGCTATTTACTTATTTACTTTGTAAACGAAATGTTTCATACATTCAATAGTCCGGGAGATGCTCTCGGATGGAACCTGCTTTAAATTAGTTATCATGATGGTCCTCAAAAGTTTTCCAGACCAGGTTTTAAGTTTACCATTCCAATTTGTAGATATTAAGATAAATTAAAAACAATGGAGACTGATTTGGGCGGGAAAACAGTATCTTGAAATTTAGATACTATTCCAATTCATTTAATGGATACTTTCTTCAAACTTGGTATCAATTTTGCATGAAACGTAGTCTATTATGTTACTAAAATCCTACATGATACACCATTGAGTCATCTTCATTTCATTTTATGCTGGTACTTACACTTTGCAGTACAAATTACCAAAGTTTTGCAAGATTGCTATTTTAGAGGCGAAACCTTTGATCGATGGCTCCTTCCGAAATGTTCAAAGGTGAAATGATGGTGAACCCCTTTTATGTAATACGAAACTCTATAAAATATCCAGAAAAACTCCAGATGATATTATTGTTATTGGCTATCTTTATTAGAGAAAATCTCTTGTTAGATCTAATGGTTTATAAAATCACAGTGTTACCAAAAAATCATTTTATTAGTAGATTCCAATAAATCTTACATTCTAAATGTTTATAAATTTTGCTAAAATTCCATGACTTTCAAGTGGTAAAAACGTACTTGAAACGTACTAAATGAATTACAGTACATTGGCTACCTTGCCATCTTAGAGCACATTTTCTCCTTCTTACCTATATCTTTAGTAGATTACCATACCCCCATAAATTTTGAATTTGTACAAACCAAACTTGTACAAATGACGTGTACATTCAAAGGTGTTACTGCTCAGGATTTAACAAGACATTAACAGCGCAATTCGTAGGCGCTAAATTTTTCGTAATTTTATTTATTTCTTAAGGAAATTATTGTTATGTGTTTGCATTTTCACTTTAAACATACTAAGAACAAGGATATTTAACGTCAAGCATTTTTATCACAAATCACCATTAAAGGTAATGCGTTATGCTATATACTTATTTACTTTGTTACCGAAATGTTTCATACATTCAACAGCCCGAGAGATGCTCTCGGATGGAACCTGCTTTAAATCAGTTATCGTGATAACACTCAAAAGTTTTCCAGGCCAGTTTTTAAGTTTACCATTCTAATTTGTAGATATGGAGAGAAATTCACAATAATGTGGATTGATTTAGGCGAGAAAATAGTATCTTGAATTTTAGATACTGTACCAATTGAATTAATGGATACTTTCTTCAAACTTGGTATCAATTTGATATGAAACGTAGTCTATTATGTTACTAAAATTTCATATGATACACCATTGGGTCATCTTCATTTCATTTTATGCTGGTACTTACACTTTGCCGTACAAATTACCAAAGTTTTGCAAGATTGCTATTTTAGAGGCGAAACCTTCAATCGATGGCTCCTTCCGAAATGTTCAAAGGTGAAATGATAGTGAACCCCTTTTATGTGATACGAAACTCTATAAAATATCCAGAAAATCTCCAGATGATATTATTATTATTAGCTATGTTTATTAGAGAAAATCTCTTGTTAGATCTAATGGTTTATAAAATCACAGTGTTACTAAGAAATCATTTTATTAGTAGATTCCAATCAATCTTACATTCTAACTGTTCATAAAATTTTCCTGAAATTCCATGACTTTCAAGTGGTAAAAACGTACTTGATGAATTACAGTACATTGGCTACCTTGTCATCTTAGAGCACATTTCCTCCTTCTTACCTGTATCTTTAGTAGATTACCATGCCCCCATAAATTTTGAATTTGTACAAACCAAACTTGTACAAATGACGTGTACATTCACAGGTGTTACTGCTCAATATTTAACAAGACATTAACAGCGCAATTCGTAGGCGCTAAATTTTTCGTAATTTCATTTATTTCTCAAGGAAATTATTGTTATGTATTTGCATTTTCACTTTAAACATACTAAGAACAAGAATATTTAACGTGAAGCATTTTTATCACAAATCACTGTTAAAGGTAATGCGCTATGCTATATACTTATTTACTTTGTTACCGAAATGTTTCAAACATTCAACAGCCCGAGAGATGCTCTCGGATGGAACCTGCTTTAAATCAGTTATCGTGATAACACTTAAAACTTTCCTAGGCCAGTTTTTAAGTTTACCATTTCAATTTGTAGATATAAAGAGAAATTCACAATAACGTAAATTGATTTGGGCGAGAAAATAGTATCTTGAAATTTATATACTATTCCAATTGATTTAATGGATGCTTTTTTTAAACTTGGTATCAATTTGTATGAAACGTAGTCATTATGTTACTAAAATTTTATATGATACACCATTGGGTCATCTTCATTTCATTTTATGCTGGTACTTACACTTTGCCGTACAAATTACCAAAGTTTTGCAAGATTGCTATTTTAGAGGCAAAACCTTCGATCAATGACTCCTTGCAAAATGTTTAAAGGTGAAATGATGGTGATCGTTTTTTCATAAAATACAAAACTCTACATAAAAAAACAGATGATGTTAAGGATTAATTGGCTATATTTATTAGAGAAAATCTCTTGTTAGATCTAATGGTTTATACAATTTTAGCGTTACGAAGAAATAATTTTATTAGTTGATTCCAATAAAATGTTACATTCTAACTGTTTATAAAATTTTGCTACAATTCCATGACTTTCAAGTGGAAAAAGCACTTGCTGAATTACAGTACATTGGCTACCTTGTCATTTTAGAGCATATTTTTGCCTTTTACCGATATCCTGAAACGTTTCCACTAGCAAACACCATCTTAACTTTCTGATACATTCACAATTTATCATCCCAACCAAACTTTGGGATCCTCAACTGAAAACTCACACCATAGTTACTTTCTCTTCAAAAACAAAAGCACAGAACCAAGTTTTATATCATGTCGGCCCACCACTGTGGAATGAATTACCATTTAAAATCAGAAAAGATCCTTCATTAATGTGTTCAAAAAATACCTGAAGACTTTTCTTTTTGAGAAACACTTCCTGCATGCATAGTACCAGTTTTGCATTCATCTATTTTATTTTCATATTTTACCTTATTGTTGGATTATTTGTGTATGGAGTTTCGTTTTGTTCTATAAAATGCAAAGAACTTTGGGATTCTTCGCTATTCAAGCACAGAGGAAGTAAGTAAGTGAGTAAAAAAAAAAAAAATGGTGTAAGCTTAATTTGGGAATTCTTGAAAGTTGGATTACTTCTTGATCCTGACAATAAAGGTTTATCTGGAACTGATCAATTCCTAAACAAAACACATGAAGATGCATCACAATAGGAGCTTTGCAATCTAATAAACTAGCAGATATGTTCAGAATACCCTAAGATCACAGTTCGTTTTGCCAGTGATAGGGGTGATAAATTACAATGCACAATTGTTTAAAGTGTGGTATATGCGAGAACAATGGGGAAAATAGTTCTTATCTATAGTTACATAATAAGTTTTTTTTTTTTTTGTGTGTCTGCATGCACTGGCCAGCTCGTTTCTTTTGTTTAGTGATGCTAAGTGTGGCTTGTATATTATAAAGAATTTATATTTCAAGCGTAGGTTGCACATTATATTTGATGTTGAGTATGGCTTGACTTTGTTCAATATTCTTCCATTTCAATTAGTACTGCATATTATCGTCTTTTAAGTTCCAGATGTATTCATTTATTGTTGTGGCATACTGTTTATCCTCGTTTTTGAAACTATGAGTGTGTCCATTTAACGTGTTTTTGTATGTTCGCATATACCACACTTTAAACAGTTGTCACTCTGCATTTTATTTCTGATAAGTAAGGGTCTTGCCCTTACAAACAGATCTGTCAAATAAAATGTACAAAGTTAAACTTGCAATTCTAGAATTTATGTTTAAAGTATCAACGCGCTTTGAGGTGCCCGTAAATATTGACAGAAAACATAAGGAAGACCTATAGTGCAATATCAAAATTCGCAAAAACCCTTATAACATACGGCAACCGAGTATTACGTACCTAAACCAAAGTACTTAAATAGATGGCGCTCTCAAGAATATATTAATCGAAAACCTGTAGTAATTCAAAACAATCAGTTATCCTGTAATCATATTGTAGAGATTTGTGCATGGTAAGGGATCAATCAATAAGATTTATTACCAATAACTTATATTTCAAATCAAAAGGTGCGCTTTACAGTCTGAAATTTCACATAGTTCAATAAGAAGCAAGTACTCGTTAGATAAACTTTCACTCAAATATCTTTAATTTCTTTGGTCAGTGAAACAGTCGTCAGTCATAAATGCAAGTGATTAACAGTGAATAATATGTATCTGATAAAGATGTATCTTCAAAGTACTGAAAAGAGCACCAGTGATCATTTCTGACAGTTGGTATAACTAAAACGTCTTTGTTGAAATGTCCAACCTTTCGATGTACTTTGTAAGCCGAATTCTATTCAATATATTAGGTCGCTCTTTCTATTAAACCCGTCTTGAATGTTAAAGGCCAAATATCTTATTAACGTTGAAATAAAAATACACTACAATCTAACGATTCTGATTGGTCGAATTATTTACATAATTACCGAAAAGCCAATCAATTAGCGCCGCTGAAGTGACGTTACTAGTATATATCGGATTTATTGTTTCATTTTTTTAGAAACGATATTCTCTTTTTAATAAATTTGTGAAAAGAATATAAATGTAAAGATATTCGCCTACGTATTGAACCAAAAATACCGTTGTTGCTAACCAGAAATGTAGTTTATCCATGCAACTAAAGTGCAGAGAAAAGCCATTGAAGTGGTTGTTGAATGCTTTGATATTCTTTACCATAGAAGTAAGACCTCGGGCAAAAACTGACAGAAGATAATTTCAACATTTTTGTCTTCTTTAACAAAATTAAAACAGCCATAAACATTCTATGCAAAACTTTCCTGGAGATTAAAGTCTTTGTTTTAAAGTGATTTTGTTTGTTAACAGTGATTTATATTCACGTCAAAGAGCAAGGTATTAGTTGTATACCGCACAAAATGCTGCTCTTGATGTTTGAGCTAAACCTGTTTTTGAGAATTGGCCTCTCTTAAAGAATTGGCGTCTCTTACATAACAAAACTCCTTAGTAATCCAATTGATGCAGCAACTGAAATTAATAGGAGCAAAACATGCATCTGATATTTATTGACTTAATCTTCCTTCAGAACACTTTACGAAGATGTTTCAGAATCTGTGCTTAGAGCGTATTGATTGTTTGAAAAGGGCCCCTGATTTTTTTTTTTTTTTTTTTTTACACGGTGTGTTTCTCTTTCTAAGGTCTATGGTAGATAGCTACAAACATACTTATTTGCAATTAGTAGTATCCTAAAAAGTAAAGCAGGATCGCTTGTTAAAGGTTGAGCGTCCTTTTTGAATTATTATGTTTAATTTACATCTTTATTTACGTCTTAAAATGATTTGTATCAACGTACTAACTAATGCTGACGGTAAATCAAGTAACTTACAAATAAGACAATCTTATACCTAATTCAAAGAAATATACTTGTTTAATTTAAAACAAACTTATCTTCATTACATGGGCCATTAAAATTGATAGACCTGTTATTGCATCTAATTGCGAACATTGACAGGAAGAATTAGTAACTTGAACAAAGCCTGGATGAAGCCACCCACGCTATTGGCGTTGTAAAATGTATTCGCTAATCATTTTGTATTAATGTGTACAAAGTCGTGACCAGTTGTGGTTACACGTACACACACACACACACACCGTTTGCCATATTAACAATGGGTATTGCAACATTTCAAGAAGTGAAAGAAATACTTATTTTGTCAACTTATTTGATATTGATTGATTGTTTGATAAATGGATATTCCAAAGTACAAAACATTGGCTCCCATATGTTGATGGTTGACACCTCTGATAAATGTTGTTTTTAGTATTCTATGATCAGATAATTCATAGGTAAGAATATGGTACTTGGGTGGTATATATCTTTTGTTGTCTGGGCACAACCTGCCTGATGACCAAATACCTTTTAATCACTTTCTCTCTGAGTTCAAGTTAGCATGGCCCCGTGCGATTTAAGTAACACTGACTCGCACTAGTTTTGTTTAAAGAAATATTTGTGAAAATTTATCTAACAGCGACAACTAATCGTTCAGTAAAGATCAACTTCAGGAAGTAGCGTTGTTCATTTCCCATTGAGTTAACATATTAGATAGCGTTTGGGTTTATAATACCATTATTATACATAATTCTTACCAAACCTTATACGATAGCAGAGCGGGTAAATGGTAATTATTCAAATTCCTAAAGTAACTTCTGAATGATTAATGAAACCATATTTACAGTAAACCTTATAACTTTTGCCGAATAAATACCTCTCGTGTGATTTCCTTTTGAATATTAAGCTTAAAACAGCTTCTATCTTAAAAATGGATTTTTATTGTCAAAATGGACTGGAATAAAACCCTCACATTGCCATAATACTTTTTTGGTAGGTAAAAAATTCTGTACCAGAATGGCTAACTAAATTTTGTTTGCTATTTTGGTACAAAGTGTATCAAGTACCAAAAAAGGAGTATAACGGTAATGAGAGGGCTCCAGTCCATCTTGACAATAGAAGCTGTTTTAAAAGTTGCTACATTTAATGAAAGCCATTTAAAATATTAGTTTCAGAAATTATGTTCTTCCTTTTTAAACAATGTTATTGATACAAAAATGGCATTAAAATGAATGTTTGATTTAACTTTCAATGCTCTTAATAGACTACACGCAATTTGCTATGATTATAGTAAAGTTACACTGGTGGAATTACAAGTACGCTGCACAAGCCATATCAATGCGGTTGCACGAAGCGGATTTAGAAAGCAAAATAAGCGAATCGATATTCATCTCCTTAGACGAATCCCAGATGAGTTAGTTTGCAACTGATTTTCAAATATCTAAAGTAATCAATTCTAAGCATGTAACAATAATTCAAATAAAGATATTCCTTTCATAGACGCTTTAGGCATAGAATTATGATAATCTTAAATGTTATCATTCTTGATAAGATGTAATTTTCATAGTTAATAATGGCAAATGAAAACCAAATTTGAGAGATATTTATCTGCTTTAAATTTGATTCTGTGGGCACAGAGTGTGTTTTCAGTTTATACTTTTTTTTTTTTTTTTTTGCTTTCAATGTGATATCATTTTTCCATTTAGGTTAAATAACTGTTGTATTCAATGTAAATTAAAGTGCTATCAAACGTTTCGTTTTTATATACTCAATAAAATGTATTATCATGGCATAAAAATTATAAATGTGTTTAAATACATAATGAAATAAGCACTTTTCCAATTTTATTTATACTTTTATATCCATTCTCTTCGTTTTATAAAAGAAAGCAAATGTTTGTTTTTCTTTTCAAAAGTAAAAGTGACAAATTTTTATCAATGATTCTCGAGTACACCGACAGCAGAGCCTTCAGTGTAAACAGTTTTCTGCTTTAAATTTTTACCTGAGATTAACCGTCTGAGGAATGTCGTAATTAAGAAAACTGCACCAGAATCAACAAAGTGGTAAATTGTGTCAAGTGTGACCATTTACACTCTATGTGTTGTCAGCAGACATTTGATGTTTAATAAAACTTTAAATTGTGCCAAGTGTGACGCATTAATATTTGATAAGTGTGGTCAACAGACATCTTCTTGATGTTTATTAATTGAAAAGAATGTTCACAGGAATAGTCCGTATGTAAATTTATTGTATTAGTATCTTCCTGAGATAGCACTGGCCCTGCGTATACATACGCAGGTTTTGTAATCACCCCATATTACAGTTTCTTACCAAACCCTCGTATATGGTAGGAGAGCGGGTAAATGGTAAATATTCCAATAAAAAACATCAACGTATTTATATACATGATGAAATAAGAAGTCTTCCAAGCTTTTCCTATGCTTGTATGTCCATTCTCTTTGTTATTTAAAAAAATGTGACAAATTGTCATCAACGATTCTCTAATAAACCGACAGCAAAAAGAGCTTTTAGTGTAAATAGTCTTCTGCTTTAAATGTTTACCTTAGATTAACCGTCCGAGGAATGTCAGAAAACTGCATCAGAATCAATAAAGTGGTAAATTGTGCCAAGTGTGACCCTTTACACTCTATGTGTTGTCAGCAGACATTTGATGTTTAATAAAATTGCAAATTGTGCCAAGTGTGACGCATTAATATTTGATAAGTGTGGTCAACATACATTTTCTTCATATCTAAAATTGTTTATTTCCCATTGAGTTTACGTAATACATAACGTTTTTCTAATAAACAGTTTCTTACCAAACCCTCGTATATGGTAGGAACGCAGGTAAATGGTAAATATTCAAACAAAAAACATCAACGTATTTACATACATGATGAAATAAGAAGTCTCTCAAGCTTTTCCTATGCTTGTATGTCCATTACCTTCGTTATTTTGAAAAAGAAAGCAAAATGTTTTTCAAAAGTAAAAGTGACAAATTGTCATCAACGATTCTTTAGTAAACCGACAGGAAAGCCTTCGGAGTAAACAGTCTTCTATTCTAACCTAAGATTCACGGTTCGAGGAATGTCGTAATTTTTCAAATTGAATCAAAAGCAACAAAATTGTAAATTGTGCCAAGTGTGACACATTAATATTTGATAACTGTCGTCAACAGACATTCACTTGATGTTTGATTATTGAAAAGAATGTTCACAGGAATAGCCCGTGTGTAAAGTTATTGTATAATTTACTCAAAATGGATCAATAAATGTCAACGTATTGTTGCTTACTTGTTTCCTCCTTTTGTATTAAAATTCTTTAATTTTTAATGAAACACTGATTGGCATAATGTGAAAGAAATGGAAAAAATGACCACAAATCTGCCAGTTAGCTTTAAGTGTTTGAAATGTAACTATTTTGAATTTTATTTTATTTTTGACATTTGCAATATGTTCGATTTGTAACATGTTCGTATTTCTCACTACCGGAAACGTGTGGGAATATTCATGAAAGTAAATGTAGTGCCTAGAGGCACAAAACAAAAAGTTTATTTTGGCGCAAAGGTGAAGGATTTTTAAGGCATGGCCGCCATGGACTAATAATGTACTACGCGTTCCAAATATTTTACAGTGTGTACGTTTACACGCATGCCAATGCGAAACTAAAACAAATATTACAACTTTAAACATAATAGAAAACGAAGAAGTTTCCATCTCAATTTCAAGGTATTTCTACACTTAGACATTAAACAACCCTGTCGTGTTAAAATATGATCTTAAGTATAGAATTGTTGTTGTAAAAACATATAACATTGTTGATCAAAATTGATGGCTCTTAATATGAAGAAAAAAGTGGTGTTAGCTCTTAGATAATCCTTTGTCATAGAATGCCTGAAAGCATCAAATTTTTAGTGATAATTCAGGTTTTCCACAAACAATTTAAACAATTTGATTGACGCTGTAGTTGCTAGATTGTTGACTAATCAATTAATTTGTTTCTCATTCCTCAAGGATCTTTGCCTGTTTCACATTTGTCAAATATTTGTATTCAATATATTTTGGTTGCTTTCCATTTTTGATATACAAAGTAATTTAAATTAATAAGAAAACATAATCGTTATTTCTTGACTCCTGATACTTAATAAACAACAACCATTCATGCATGCGCGCGCGTGTGTGTGCGTATGTATGTATGTATGTATGTATGTATGTATGTAGGTAGGTAGGTAGGTAGGTAGGTAGGTATAGGTAGTATGTAGGTAGGTAGGTATGTGTGTATGCATGTATGTATGTTTGATATTTTTGTATGTATGTATGTATGTATGTGTCTATATATATTATCTACATATATTATCTATATATATATATATATATAGTCTATATATATTCATATGAATATATATATATATATATATATATAATATATATATATATATATATCAAGTCTCAAACCAGATTATATTTTCCAACCATGCTCAATATCCATTCAATGTCCACTATCCACCCAGTACCCATTATGCACCCAGTACCCATTATACACCAAGTGCCCATTATCACCCAGTACCTTTTCTCCAAACAGTACTCATTATCCATCCAATATCTATTTTCACACCTGTACCTATTACCCACCAAGTATATATTATCCACAGAGTAACTAGTACATACTTACATACTTGGGCTTACAGAATGAATACTTGTTCTTGTATTTTCAGAATAATTTCACTCCTTAAATAGTGGAATGTTTGCCGAAGTACTGGCTTCTAACAAATCTCCATAAAGAAATATTTTAATGCATGCATTTTATGCAATGGTGTGTTGTATATGGAATGTGATCAATTTCATGAGGGACACTCTTTAACAATATGCAAGGTCCTTTCCATTTCCAGAACTTAAATAACAACTCTGAAATTGTACCATTTAATCCCTCCTTATATTTCATTTCTTAGCTTTGAAGGACGATCGCAAACCATTGTATATTCGACCGCTCAATCATTCACCAACTTTTCCCGTACAGAAATATTAAATTTCATAGAAGTAAATTAGCGAACTGACATAGTGTGAAGTAAGAGGTGTATGTGATGGAAACCTGAGAAGAAATTACCATCAAGACAATACTCTATACTGTTCGATCTACATAAAGCTTATGCTAAGAACATTCATCTTTTGTTTCTTTTGAAACACACGTCAGCTCCAAGTATTGTTACCGTTGCGGTGTGATTACTTTCCTTTCGTTTCTGTACGCGAAGATTAAGTACTTAGCATACTTGTGTGCCTTACTTCCACATCATAAGCACTTGATTAAGTTAATCACTTCGAACTATACGCTGTCGCAAAATCCTATTATTGATTATTACCAAAGTGAACTTTCCCCTAAATGTAGTTTAGGTTTATGGGTCTAGATAGTAGACTTCGCTAACACGAAAATAACGTGTTAATTCCCAGCAGCAAGACAGGGCAATCAAAGATTTGGTCTAGTATTATTCATTATTGTACACTCACACGACAGTTTCCAGATCATTGTGAAATCATTGGAATCAAGTTAGATTAAAACATTTGAGATTAATTAAAATGCTTACTTTCAAAGAGTGATAAGTCTAAGTTAGTTTAATTTACACTTTTAGGCATATGCCAGAAAAGCACAACTAAGTCACATTTGACTTGTTTACAATTTTGTAGTTATTACACGTTGCAATATATTTTCATGATTATCACAACAATCCTGCTAGTACTTTGATAAGTAAGCAAAGATTTATAACAGATATATGATAGAAAATGAAATATTAGAATGAAAGATTAAAAATTTAGTTTATGCGAACAATTTTACGTTCTGTAAGAACATAGTGTTGTAGGTGTTGTCACGGAGCTACCGTTTTCTGGTAATATATTGCGTAACTCACAAATAAAGTAATCACATGTAGGCTCCAGCGCAACAACAAAATTAAAGAATGTAGAGAAATGTTTAGCTTAGTAGTCGTTTGGTATACAGAAATAAGGTTTCAAAAATATAAAGAAGAGTGTAGAAATAAGAACAGACAGATGTTGCAATCAAAGAAACAGGCCAAAAAGAAGATAAAACTTATCGTAATGCTAAAAGCTATGGAAGTACAAGAAAAGAATCCTGGCTTAAATAACAAATTGAATCTAAAATTACCATCTAGGCCAATTCTTCCTCATATTAAAGCAAGGATGTGAGAAAATACAGAGAGAGCTAAGGTTTCAAAACACGATGAGCCTTTGAATTTTCTATTACCTAGTTTAATGTTATAATACAAAAGTTGTTTAAGCTTAACGTAGCTAAGTAAACATTAACATGGAATCATTAAGGGACAAAATTACATGCAGCATTTAAAGTGGGGTGAAATAGTGCTGACAAGATGGAAGAGCCAAGGAAAACGTTTTAAGTTTTAAAAATTGGCCTATTCTTATGCAATCACATCGATTAGCCTATACTTTTGCACACACAAATTACAGCATTCACTTGATTCAGGAAGATAACAATTGTTGCTGAAAATATTAAAGGAACATTGCTTTCGAATAAAATGTTATCGTTTTTATCACGAATCTATGTTTTTAAAAGATTAAAGTATCAAAAAGTGTATTATGTCTTTACATATTCAAACACCAGTTGAATGTTTTTAAAGAACCTGACATGAAGCATAATGTACCTTATTTTAATGAAGTTTTGAGAAACAAAGGAGGAAAATTAGTTATCATGCGTTGTGAAAAAATCACACAGGAGGAACATTACGCAGCAGAACGGGTAGAACAGGGGTGTAGGAAGGGTCAACTATTAGAACGGCAGGAAATCCATAGAAAAATCATATTACGTCAAGTTTGGTGTCCGTTGGGAAAAACAGTTTGCAAAAACAGTTTGTTGCTTAATTTTCTTTCATGTATTATCGTTTCCTAATTTTACTTCCAGTCCCCTAAGAGGTGGAAATGATTCCCACTCCACCGCTTTTTGAATGACTTGATTGAGTTTTGAATGATAGCAGGAATGATTAACAATTGAAAAAGCATTCAGGCTTACTTGTATAAATAATTTTCACTGAAAATTGGACCATAGGCCGAATAAGATGATTTATTGACCCAAGTAAAATCTCGTGTAAAAACAAACCACTTTAAATAATTCAAAGCACGTGGCATCACTTTGGAAGTTGTTTCATTGTTGTTGATAGATAATGATGTCATCTAAGCTGGATGTGTTCTATTATGCCATATATTAACGTCACTGTGCCACTCTTAAAGGGGTATGGCGAATAACTTTTGTTTCAAAATGACGTCTTGTATTTCAAGTGTACAGATGGAGCTTCGGAATTATTGTAAAAATTAGAATTGTAACAAAGTAGAAACCGTTCTTCAAAGACAAAACACTTAAATACTCTCGGATGCAATTCTAGGAAAGAAAGGGTAATTTCAAAAACCGACTTTTTATGTTTAAGGTTAGATTTAGTTCATGCCAATGTATTGACTTTTACTTGAAGAGACCTGCTTTAATGTCAAGACAACAAGTAGAAATCTAGACAAATGGAAGTCGTTACTAATGTTAAAGGCAAGAAGAAATAACAATATCTCGCCAAAGTGAAATTGTTGTCAGCTATACACTTTTCGGCGTTTTTCTGCTTTTAAAAGCATCCATGACAAGACAAAAAGTTCAACTTGCGAAGTAAAAACATGTAGATTGAAAATATGTTATTTTGATTGTCTTATCTTATGCTCAGACAGGAGAGATTTGGCGTCGGTTGAATTCGTGAAAAGAGGCACTCTAGGTAGATGCATATAAAAAATAATCGTTCACTCAAACTATTTTGCTCTGCGTCCAGATGGACAATTAGTGATTTCAAGCTTTGGGACAATATGGCGAGATACAATCTCACCTTTTAAAGTAAAGTGAGATCGCAGATACAAAGAAAATAATTAATCGCAAATCTCTAAAGCTCTAGGTCAAATGCCTATCTTAAAGTTGCTGATTGTACAAAAACATATATTACACAGCAACCTCTTACGTGAATATGTATGTAAAATGCGGTATGATATTTGTTATGGATGTTTAATCTGTACCCATCAGGGATCTTTTATTAAAAACATTGTAACTCTTCTTTGTTTTATTCTGTCTTAATTGCTTCAATGCAATGTAGCTTTTACGTAATTAATTAAGCAAAATAGAGCCTGCTTAACTTTGACATTTCATTATTTTTTTCCTTCAAGACCTAGGATATTTTATCAGTGGATGAAAATAAAGAAAGCGATAAATTTTTAATGGAGCAAATCATACACCTTCTCTTAGAACATTTCACGGCGATATTTTCTTTTTCTTTATTGTCTGACATTTTGAGTGCAAAGGGGCAATAATTGGTGAAAGCAATATTTGATTAAAGGTACATGACTGATTACGAAAACGCTTAAATTTGCCTCTTGTCAATCGGAAGTTGATATGATTTTCGATTTGTATGTATCTGAGAATTTAAATATTATGAAGAAGAAAGTCATAGTGTGAAGATATAGGTAAAATTATTTGGTTGTGTAAAGGTATAAAAAGTTTATGAAGATGTAAGAAAGTTCTGAAAACAAAAAATAAATTAAAAGAGGTATATAACAATAATATATTTTACAAAGTAGACACCATATATTTGTTTTATTTCTCTTATTCTGATTTAATTGCTCCTTTATAACGTAATTAATCAACCGGTATAGAACCTGGCTCCTTCCGAAATTTCAGTAATGTATTTCTTTCGAGGAGAAATACCTGTATTTTTTTAGTATAAGAAACGAGAGAAAGCAAGAAATTTGCGACAGAACAATCTTACACTTTCCCTTAGAACATCTGAGATGAATTTTACTAATCTTTATTTCCTAATATTTTGAGTGCATACGGTAAATAATTAATGAAAGCACTATCTGATTAAAGATACATGACTAATTAGAAAAACACTCTAAATTCACCCTTGTCAACCGGAAGTTGAGATAATTTTCGAATTTTATCAAGAAATGTACAATTATATGAGGAAAAAAGGTCATAGCTACAAAATATAGGTAAAATGATTTCGTGTGTAAAGATATACTATGTGTATAAAGATGTAAGAAAGTTTCTAGAAAAAAATGAAGGAGGACTATAAAACTACTATATTTTACAAAGTAGACACCATAAAATCAAAGAAAAAACCCCGTACAATATACAATCAGAAATGTTAATAATAAAAAAAATCAGAACAAAATATTACATAAACTTACAGGAAATTTGTATGAAAATGAAGAGGAAGTAATAGAAGGAAAGGTATGCATTTCCTCCAACCTGACCTGGTTTTTTGTTTTCATTCCGAGCCTTCCCGCCTCGATGCATATCATTAAATCTAAAGCCATCTCGACATTACAATAAGGTCTAAGTGAGAAAAATTGCAAATTAATGCATGCTGCTAAATCAGGAATAGAAGAATAATAAGTTTCTTTTTCGAAATAGAAGAGGTTGGCATCCTAAATTCTGAATGAAATCCAGTGATCAGGAAGACAAAACGAACGTTTTATGACTGATGTTTAAACTTCCGTTCGTACAACTTCCGTGAGAACAACCTTACCATTTAAAACATATTCTTATTCAATAATTTTCACATGTGTCCATGTAGATTTTATACTGTTCACTTGGAATCTTTAATGTCCAATTGAAATTTGTAACTGACAATGTACAATTTCCAGCTAGAAAGTACCCTTTTTAAATAAGAGATTTATTCTTTCTGTCATGATTATATTGTTTAATGTGAGCTCTATTTCTAAACTTGTAATAGGGATCTATAGTACTATTACTAAAAACCAGATCAGAATTTAAAGCTCAGGTGGGGATAGTATTTGATTATCTACTTTCAAGAAATCTTAAATCTATGCAAAGTACAATTTTTCATTTGCATTCAGTTTGCAATGATCGTAAGCAGATACAAAATATGGAGGAAATATTCTCTGTTGCATTTTGACCTGATGGAAAAGAAAGTATTTTTCGCAGACATACGGTTGTAAATTGCGTTGAAAAAACTATGATTAAATGTAGACGTCTATACATACTGTAGGCTTCATTGATTATTACTTACTTCAAACCATCGGAAACCATAGTCTTTGACCGCCAACAAAATCCCTCTCTTTTTTTTTTCATTCAACTTGAATTTTGGCCGTCTTCTGTGCACACTATCCGGAGTGCATGTTTTCCTCTTTCCCTTGGGTTTAAGATCAGGGTCTATCTGGTGATATTCGTTTGTAGACCACAATCCATCCGCATTGTATCTAACAGATCTCGTTCTCTATGGACTTTTGTATGACATTAAGTATTGGTTTAACTGGGCGATAATGTTTCGTGAAAATTTCCAATTGTCCAAAATTGATTCATATGGAAATGTTTCATTAAAAATCATCAACTGTTGTGTCCTCCAGGGCGACGGGGGAAATGGTTGGAAAAAAAGTTGAAAATGAAATACATCTTAGCTACAATAGTTCTGAATATTGATTAATGATACAAAAATGTGTCGTATCGTATTATACACACTCAACTCTCAAAAATACAGAAAGGAAACTACATTTTAGGAACTAAGTGGTGTGAATTTTATGTATGGTGCATGCTGGTTAAAACGTTTAAGTAAGCTCTATTCCCGAATCCCGATGGAATTTTCCTCATTCCCAGGAAAGTTACGGTCCTCGGATCATTGATCAATTTAAAAGACACTAGTGAGATTTCCATTTGTTCCTTGTATAACAAAAAAACGTAATAGCATAATTACACTAGTCCATGTCTATTTAAAAAAGGGTCGGAAATTACGTTGGTTAAGTAGTAGATATAGCTTTGTGTTCCAGAGTTGTGAAGTTTACTAACAATTATGTGTGCGCTATTTTTCGATTGCGTATTTGTATACGCACATGCTTCTTATTTAAAACATTATCTCTTTTTTCTGTCTCCATAGATGATTTTGCTCCTCGTCCACAAGTGAGAAAGCCGATGAAATTCCGATCTAGCGACATCAGCAGTATGTCGCCGAATGAACGACTACGGACGTACAGATCAATTGAAAAAATGGCACGCAAGATGGCTGAAAATCCCAGAAGACGCCGACAATCACCAGTGCTCAAGTATGATGAAGATACCGACGACACAGCTGTTGCTGAATTATTCTCTGACGGTTCACCTGGTGACATTAACTTCTGGTATCAAGAAAAACCGAGATATACGATTGGTATCGGTCAAAACATTGACAACCCCCAAGAAGACTGGGATCTTAATTTCCCAGAGTATAACAAAGCTGAAGAGCAGCCAATGTATCTTTATAATGAATTTGGTGCTCAGTTTAATGAGAATGAGATGAAGACTAAACGAAGCACGCCAATTCGAGAGTACCCCTCTTTACCCGGTCCATATCAGGGCTATTACATGGAAGGGCAACTTTTTCATCAGTTTCTTGACAAAAGAAACGGAAAGAAGAGAAGAATACCAAAACTACCAAGTAGAAATGAAGTACAGATAGCTGGTCCTAATGCATGGGGAAATTTCATTTTCATCGATGGAGGTAATGAAGTAGCAGATTTAGGGGCACTTGATAAAATTGATCATTTCCTGGACAACACTGATGTCGAGGATCCTTGGAGTGGGGAAATTACAGATGACGCTCCGGATAAGTCGGAGGTATTTGTTTCTAACTTTATTTTGTATATTTTGTTGCGTTAATTCTTGATCGAGTTATATCCATTTGCAGGTACCTGCTATAAGTTTATACATTTATAATACCATCACATTTCATGCAAGTGAAATTTGTAATTTAATACATCATGATTTGTGGTAATAACGATGCTACACAATATAGTTGAATATCCCCACATGTGTAGTGGCTATTCCTTCGTCTTGTATGACATTAAAGAGCCACTCGTTTTACAGTAATGATACCCAAGAAGTATACAAGGACATTTAGAGGCAGCTATTTAAATACACCAGCAGTTTAAAGTTACTCATACCTCTCACAAAAAGGTCTACATATGATAGTTATAAAGTGCAAAGTTAGGTATCATCATATAATAAATTGGCATCAACCTGTTGAACTGATCACTTGAATAGATATTCGACAGTTCGAACTGTCTCCGTCTTTCAATAACTAATACACACTTTCCCACGACATGTTACGACCTTCTTCGTTATCAAATTCTGTTGGCAGGTAGCTGCGGGTAAAATGGATGAGAGGAAAACTTCTACATCAATACAATCTTTTTTAGAATTGATACTTTAGCTCACTTGTCAAAAAGATGAAATTTTAATATTACGAAATACTTCGAAAATACATGTTTGTTATCTTTGGTGTGTCTTATAGAGTCTTTGCGAGACGTATTTTGCAGTTTCAAGTGATTTGTTATGATGAGTGGACAATATCTGTCATTTTTCTGTAAACTTGGAAAATATCAGTTGGTAATATTGCAAGTAAAATTGCAATGTAGGAGGCTCGTTATGGGGTCGTATGTATTAGAATTCTCTCTTGGACAAAAACAGGAAATAACACATGTTAGTTCATGTTTTATGCATTGCGCTAGATGAATGAATTTATTCTGCTCACAACTTTTTAAGCAGTAACCAGTGATATGTTCTTCATGTGTGCCTTTTCTCTGAAAGCTTGAAATCCAGCTTGTGTAATACATTTCGTGTCAAAAATTCTGTCTTTCGAATAATAATTTATACACGAAACAAATTTTTAATGAAGATTTTCTTTAGTTACGTTTTATGATGATGGGAATGATATCCGAAGTATCAAAATGTGCTGAACAGCTACAACTACAGTCTTCAAGTCTATGTGTTTTAGAAAATAGATTTTTCATTGAATAAATTAGTGCTATGTTGTTTCTAAAATCATATATACTGCTGTTTTAAGCGGAAATTAATATTTTAGATAGTGAGTACTTCTGTATACTGCATTGAATTGTAAAATTATATCACTAAACGTATTGGCATATAAACAGAACAAAATTGTATGGGACTAATCTGAGTAACTTAAAATCAATTTTTATCATTTTTGGACCATTTAAAAAAAAATTGAAATAAAGTTCTATAATCATCAAATATTAACTCTCCCCACGTAATAAGCATGAAAGAAATTAACTCATATTGTTATCTTGACGGTCGCTAGTTACATCTGAAAAGGACATTAGCATTTGTACCTAGAGAGAGAGAACAGTTCAAAATTTGAAAAAAACATCATTTATTGATACCTTATATTCTTTAAATAAAGGTTTGCTAGTAATAAACGCCATAACCAGTCCAGTTCACGCTCCCGATCAGGAAATCGAGACATGCGCAGTGACTGTAATTTAAATTATTGCTAATAAATTCAGTCGCTAATTTGTTTGCTTCTTAAATTCTGTCATTCTAAAATTGTATATTTTGGAAATGATATTGGAATGAATATTTCTGTATAATTTGAGCTTTTTTCTTTTGGTGATTTAAGTGTTAAATTCTGCTCTTCAGAAAATATTGAAAATATATTTTTAAGATTACGTTAAAATTCCCCTGATGAAAGTCAAATCTGCGCTGGTGAAAATTCCATCGTTCTGTTACACCAATAAATTCTAAATATTTCGCATGCATTTTTCGTACCTTTGGCTTAAGCCTAATAACAGTTATGTATTTCTTTAGAGCGACTTCAATTTTGAAAGATGCATTGTCGGTTATAATGACAAAAATCTCCCGATCAGGAGATCTCCCGTTTGGGAGCGAGGACCGGTGTAAAAGTACAATTTGTCACCCCCCCCCCTCCCCCTTTCCCGCCCAGTACATTTTGGTCCCCGACCCTTATTTCCTAGGAAAGGCCCCCACACAATTAAGCTGTAGGCACCCAGTAAATTTGGTCTCCCTTCATAGTGGAAACAGTCCGCTGGGAAATTTGGGCCCCTGGTTCTTCTTTCCTAGGAAATGTGGTCCTCCATTATAGAAAAAAACAGTCCGCGCTTATCAATACAGGATGCAATTTCATAGGCTACAAATTTGATGACCGACGATGATGCGAGGTGTTTGCAAAACAAACAAAAACAGATTTTCAAAGCTTTAGTTTGAATTGTCTATATTTGCTCGAGGTGAGAAAAACGAAGAAAGTTATATAAAAGTTGTGTCAGTATTGTCATACCTTAAAAATTCAGATTTGATCTTGAGAGAGTTTGCTTAACAGGGTTATTAGGTTATATTGTGATTAGTATCCAGCCTTTGCTGCTGACCTCTTTGTGTAAGGGTGTTGCCGAATTTTATCTATGGATTAATTGCTGTGAAAGAAAAAAAAAACAGTACATTGTGTGTGGTCAAATTCTACGAGCACAGCGGCGTTGTATTCCGTACATAAACATTACTAATTTCGGTTTTAGCCTATTACTTTAGTACACAAAATTAATTGAAGAAACCGTATAGATACACCAGTAAATCACCTAGTAAAATCAGTCCGGGGGGACCAAATTTACTAGACATTCCTTAGGAAATAAGGACCGGGGGCCCGAATTTACAGGGGGTAAAATTTACTATCACACCGGACTGATAACACAATATTAAAGTTAATAGACAATTCGACTTATAAACTGTTATTGTCGCAATCGCTTCAATTGGTTGTGGGTAGTTTGAAAAGCATTGGAAGTCAAAAAATGTGACTCTTATATCAAGGATGAATGCGCTCATACATCCTTGTATCCTTGGTGATAAGAAACTCGACAAAACATTGAGCTTCAAAAACAATTTAGAAGTCAATTTTCGAGTAAATAGGCTTTAAAATGGTTGTGTTAGATATGCGAAATATCTTTTGTCATGCTTTAGATCTCGTGATCTGTATTTTGAATTATTCGGAAAGTTTGTAAAATTTCGATGTAAGTTATCTGTTGTTATCTAACTGCAGTGTACAATTGAGTATTTTTGATCGTTAATTAACACTTTCCAATTGAAGAACAAAATATGGTGTCACCTCGCAGATAATCCTTTACATTAGGATACAAGTCAGGAATAAATATAAAGTTCCATAACATTAAGTTTTCTCCGGGAACGATCATATTCCTTTTTAGAAGATTAAAACCTGCACTATGTTTTATAACAATTTCTTTATTTTATTTTGATTTCAATACGTACATTAAATGAGAGAATGTCTATCGAACAGTTACGAATCCTTAACCAAAAACTTTTATTGTTTATTTCTTTGCAGACGAGTGACAGAGAATCCTACTACAAGATATTAAACGCCCTTTTGAAACATCCAGCATTCTCCGGCTCTCGCACACAAATAGACAAGTAATGATGTTTCAAACGTACCATATGTGATGCGGCCATTGTCCCGATCAACGTCAGATCGTCTTTTCACAACATAGTGCATGGTCTAACTTGTATAAGATAGAGAGTCCGGGAGATTTCCCAGCGGTAAGGGATAAAATATCTCCAACAAGAATGAGGCAGAAAAAGTATGCCATTATTCGATAATACGGATGCGTTTGTACTTGTTACTGTGTGGGTCAAATTAATTCGCTTTGCGAATAATTTCTATAGATTTCGGTCCGACATGTGAAGTAAATATTATATGACTCTTTCAATATTTCAAGTCCGCACTTTATGTTTGCTTGAAGAAGATAACATTGACTATGGCTTCATATATCTCAAAGTGTCTGACCCTATACAAATATTTTATAATCTTTACTTCTAGGAGATCTCCTGGACTGATATTTTACCTACACCAACTGATCAATAAACTAGTTTAGTTACAATTAATAAGCACATTCACGGGGCACATACACAGGGTTATTGAAGTCAAAACATATTATTAACGTAAATGATTTAATTTAGTGAAAAGTGTGGAAATGAGTGTTGCACTGCGTTTGTGTTATATTCACCGGAGGTCGTGAGCTCTGTATTTTAGGTATAAATTGATTAACCTTTCACACCACGTAGAAGAGATCTGAATAATTTGTATTTGTTAGATCACAGAAAGTCTTGTGTTTTAAAATTTAATTGAGTAGAGAGTATGAACTTGATTCAAGTCACCCGTGTTATATTCTACCGACTTACGTGACTCGTAGGATGCATTCTTTATAACAAACATGAACAAACTAATGTTTGGATAACATTTATGATATAACATTAAGTTTACAAAAACATGGAGTAGAAGATATGTCCAAAAGATCAATAGAAATTAAAATATTACAATTATTACAATTTTATAAATTGTTTGAGAAACTACACCAAGGAGTCCCCTTCAACTTATTTGTATATACCTTCAAGCTTACCCTTGTTGACCCATTCCACCTGCTTTTAAATGTTGGGAGATCAAACACTGCACATATAACCCCCTCAACACTGAGGCAGAGTGCGATAAGTAAAGACAAATGTCTAGGAAATTTGTTCCAGGCTTCAGGGTGAATTACTAATATGATTCAATTATTACTCTCAATTTTAAGTATGGATTGTTATTAGTTTTGAACGCCATTTAAAAAAACTTGATTGCTTGTGCAAAAAAATACATGTTGTCTTGCATAGAGGACACTGGGCAGAAAACATTAGCAAAATGTTGGTGAAGTTAATATATTTATCAAATTTAATTACTTAAACTAAGTGAAAATTGTGAAATTGATTGACCTTGCTGACATGATATTTCTTGTTAAACTTAAACTCCTAATGTTTATAACATAAAGAGTGATTTACTTTTTACGTACCACTTTAATGTTAGAATATTAAACGTTTGATTATATTATAAAATTAGCATTGTTAGTTTTTACTATTAGAACGGTTTCTACAACTTCAATGTGGAACGTATTTCATTTACATTTAATTACAAGTGTGATTGTGATAGAAACAACATTCCAATAAAATTCTTCGTTTAGTAGGCTTGGAAACAAGAAATTTAATTCACAAATTTTCATTCTAGCGGTGGTACAAATATTAAATACAAATTAAGAAAATGACAAAAGTCAAACGTATATGTATATTGGATAGATAATGCATTTTACTTTATATGTCTGTGGTACGATTATAACTGGTTATGATTTATATATATCAATATTGTTTCGACTGATGGCGATCTTCTTTGTTTGAGTCTCTTTTTTACCTCTTCGTTATGTGTGTCCGTCCATCTGTGCACAATCTCTCGAAAGTTACTCCTGATTGTATGATCTTTATTCATGATTTTTACACGGTAGCTTCACATTCAATAAATTTGACCAAGTTCTTAAGGTCATTTGGTCAGATTTAGAATTGTCTTTTCATTTAGAGTTATAGCACACATACATTCATGACTAATATCTTTAAAGAGTTGGAAATTCGCATAATAGCTCGTGCCGTGCAACATTATTGACACATCAATGAGATATGCATAGGAGGTTCACCTCATAAATATTTTATCTTTGACAAGTTCCCACATAGATAATCTTGAACTAGTTTTCAGGGGCATGAGCTCAAATCAAGAATTGACTTGGGAGCATACATTTTAGCAAAATACCTCATGAACTTTTATTGTTGCCTCTGTAATTTTTACATGGTAAAGCTAGTGATAAATTTTGCAATTACATTAATTCTACCGAATTTCCACGGTTAAGTTAATGATTTTGAGGAACAAACGTTTAAATCAAGAACTCCTACAAAATTCAACCTACATTCATGAGGTCAAATTAGTAATTTTAGGGCCAAGATCTAATGCGTCCTGCTTTCTTCTGCTGTTCGTATTCAATCCTTTTTGCTATTTCTCTGAACCCCTATAAAAATGGAGACTTAAATGTCAGTCGTCACTGCTGGAGAAGAAATGATAAAACAGTGCATCAGCTGGTACTTTGTGAACCCGCGAAAGGAAAAGGATTAGAGGTGGTCAGTGGTACACATACTTGAAACAGCTGATCGATGACACAGGACTGGAAAAGCAAAACCTACCAGCAACCATGGACAACCGGATCGGGTGGGGAAAATTAAGCAATGATGTCCGCTCGACCTGATGATGATGACGTTGGTGATGATGACGTTCATGCTTTTAATCATTTTTTACATAATCGCTTAAAGTAAAGAATAATACGTAAATCTTAAAACTTTTTTCTTCCGACCTATTTGCAGCCTGGAGTTTAATTAATGCAATAGAAGGGTATCGGATGACCATCCTCTGACAACTCCTAAATTTCTACCTGAGATTTTGCGACTTAAAAATTATTGGAAAGTAGTGAAACAGAACCGATTAGAGTTATCATAATTTACAAACTGAAGAAAGTTTGAAGGAAAACAATCAATCAGATTTTGATTTCCTTTAAAATGCAGCAAAACTGGTGTATACAGTGAGGATGAGCAGATGAGGAGGCTAACTTTCTACAATAAACTTTCCACGCAGGTAATTTCTACGCAGATGACATAGAACTTTAAACTTGAATAACTCATTAACAAAATTATATAATTTCTTTAGTTGCTTTGCAATTCCTTTTACTTATAAGATAAACTTCTTTGACCAATAAACTAAACCTTCAAGATATTCGTTTCAGACTATAACAACGATTCCATCTCATGCGATTAAAAACAAAATGAACGCACTATAGACTGATAGACAAAGAAATTTCTCAAAAGTTGGCTTCTTTAAATATTAATACGATCATCGCAGATATAAGCAACTAGGTTTCTTTATACTTTCCCATAAAGAGTAACGAGAAATGTGCACCACCTACACAATAAAAACTAATGGGCTTACAATGGATAACATAAACTAGCAGTTGCAATATATGTAGAGGACTAATGTAACGTTTGCGTCATCATTCCGGAAATGGACTCTTAATGCATTAGTTTGGATTCAAAGAGGTACTTAGCATGCAGAATAAATGAATTTTCAGGCTCAACTGCACTACGCTTTACAAATACCCAGTATAAGCACACACTTTATTTGTAATTGTGTGAATGATTAGGAACTTCTGAACGCACGCACATCACACTGGTTGTCAACTTAAAAGTGAACTATACCCTTTTTGAGAATTATTTTTCTTTAAATATTCATTGACCTGTTTTGCCTCCTAAATGGTGAAATGTATTGGTTATAAATTTCCAATAACTAGTTGATATGAATCATGGTGTTAGAGATGTTTTGTAGTTCTGCAGGAGGGTCAAAAAGCTTTGATGAATATTGTGAGTCTGTGGAAAATTCTGCCTTCGCTTTTCGGTGTAGTTCCCCTCTAAATTTGAAAAAAAAAAAACAGTAAGAACAGTCCGTGAAAACCATTATTTCAAGGGTTACTCAGATCCTTAAAGTTTAAAAATTTCAATTTATTGGAGAACGCCAAAGAGAAGTACTGCATATGGGGTACCCAGCATCGCATACTCCTAAAGACCAGGCATTATGTTAATTTGGATACCGTGGAGAGTAAAAATACAACACAACCAACGTTTCTGATTGGTCGAAATGTTTACACAATTAACAACCATGAACCGACAAACCAATTAATTACCGCCGCGGAAGTGACGTTACTACTTTTATCTGATTTATTGGTGCAGGTCAAATACTTTCGCTCTTTATAGATTTAGACAAATTCAAATCATATGATTCTAAAATAATACTTTTTTAAATATAATTCAATAAAAACTCTTTAATATAAGCCAAGAGGTTCAAGAAATGATTTTTATCTTAATTTCGTGAAGAAAAAAATTAAATATCTAGATTCTTTACTGAAATCTCTGTCGGTTTTTTTATGCGCACAAATTGATCTAATTATCATATTACCATTTCATAAGGGGAAGTTCTACGTAATGTTATGTAAAATCATTATGTCAACTTTGAAGAAAGTAGCTTTAATAACTCTTTTAGATGTTTTTTCTCGAAATCAGATTGAACAAAATCTTAACGTTGATCATTTGACATATTCACATAGAAAGAAGTTTTGACCAAAATAGCAAAATATTTACCTACAATAAGTACGTAATCGATCGTACAACAACTACGTAATCGATAGTACAAATCTACAATGTTGTGTCAGTGAGACATGTTAACAAGAATATATAAACTTTGTGATTTAAGATAATAATTCCCAGGGCTTAAAACTTCTAGTGCAAGAGTAACCATAATCTAAATGATTAGTTGAACATATTCGAAATGAAATGCACTTGCATGAGATTAGCTGTGCCATCGCATTCTAATATGACTCCAAAGTCGTTGTGTGGTGCGTTTAAATATTTAGTGAAATTAAAACAGTCTAAATCGAGATAAATTTGCTATACTCTCTTCTTGAATAAGAAAAATGTTCTGAAACATATTTTTTCGAAAGATACATTAAAAAAATTTTGTTTTTTAAATGTGGTGTGTTACGTTACCTTTCTACTGCAGGTTTTATTTAACAATTCTTTTGAGAACATTTGCTAACATCTTTAAAACCGGACGGTTCATTTACGGAGTTATCAAAGGGACTTTCTTTACAATCATGTGTGTTTTCTCCTCTATCGTACCAAATAAGAATTTTACTACCAAACGAATCTGTTAAAGATCTATGAAGAGGTACCTTGAGCTTAAATGGAAAAAATTGAGGCTTATACCGTAAACCACCAACAAGATTTCACCAAAATTGGTTAAGAATTGATCATTTTACAGCATTGAACTTTTAGGCCTTATTTGAATACATTATGCAAATATTATTTCAATTTTGTTTCATCACAAGGAGAAAGCCTATCAATATTCTTATATTAATTATCACAAACCAACAGTAGTTGACTGGAGGCAGTTGAACATGACCAAACGTTTTTGGATCTCCATCATACCCCCAAACAGTCAAATCAAACTAGCAGAAGAAAACAGTCTGGTGATCTTCAGTGACGGCAATTTAGGACAAATATTTAAGGAATAACAAATATTTTTCGCTGTATTTTCTTTCATACATCACAAATTTTACAAACATTGAACATTCTTCAAACATTGCTTAGCCATACTTCAAAATTGCAGGAGTTTTTCAAGTAATTTAAATGCCGTTGTGTTAAGAACTTGTTGTGGATGCCTTAAAATTTAAGACATGGATTGAAATGTGAATATCAAAAGTAAAATGTCATATCCTACCTGTCATCCATTTTAATGGCTTCTTGATGCAGTAATCGAATTATAGGTCATTTATCTTTTTAAAGATAAGTATATATTCAGGAGCAATGCCATACTTGAATTCATCTTAAATAGCCTTGTAAAATGAATATATTAACCTAATTGGGGAATGTAGTTCTTTGAGTCACCTCTAACAACCCATTTGACGTCATTGTTGTCTTAAACAATGTGAAACTAAAATCACTGCTTAATTTATTCCTTGCTTTGCAAAATGTAGCACTTTGGTAACAGTATTTTGTGAATGAAAACGTCACAAGGAAAACGGACAAGGTTCCGGAAAATTACACATCCGGCCAAAGAACTTTGGGCTTAACATTACATGTATACAAATATGTGTTTTGTGTAGACATTATTCATCTTCTCGCAAAGCTCGCTCTTTCGCTTATAAATGCAAAGTGCGTATGTATTGCTTTACTAAAATAAAGTTAATAGCTTTTGCACTTCTTTATTCATCGATCATGAGTTATTCTTCACTATTATTCCATTAACATTCTTGTTGAGAAGCTTTGGTGTCTGTTTCCTTCCCCCTTTAGCAAACCTTTTTGAATCTAATAATGAAAACTTTGCTGAAATCATTACATGTATTTTTGTAAGCTCAAAAATGTCAATTTACAAAAGTTGTGTCTGGTGTATTCAACAAAATAACTACTCCCAGAAATGAAAAGCAAGGTAAATGTGTTCAGGATAAAGACAATCTGGAGGGGCTGAAAAGGAAGGGCTGTTGCTCACCTTTATTAAGCCCGGCCCGGGCCCAATAAAGGGGCCTGTTAAATAATAGACCATTAAGTTATATACCATATGGAACCGCCAGGCCCCACTTGCCCTCGGCCCGTAGGGTCCTAGCTACACCACTGATCATAGGAAATGCTAAGTAATTCATATCCCGGTGACATTCTATTTTTCCGAGTAAAATATGTGAATATTACGTAAATTATACGTTAGAATCAGTAAATATTTATGCTTACGCCTCTACCCTCCGGGAGCAATGTCAATTCCAACGCACCTGGTCCATGGGGGTAGGAGGAATTTCTTGCTTTAGGGGGCATCAAATTATGACTACTGTTCCCCCTTCCTCCCTCATCAATATAATAATAAAATGATATATACACACCCACCACACACACACACATATATATATATACCCACACACACACACATATATATATATATATATATATATATATATATATATATATATATATATATATATATATATATATATATATATATATATGTATATGTATATATATATATATATATAATATATATATATATATATTTAATATACACATATCTATATATATATATACATATATATATATATATGTAGATATGTATAATATATATGTATATATGTATATATATATATATATATATATATATATATATATATATTTATATATGTATATATATATATATATATAAATATATATATATATATATATATGTATATATATATATATATATATATATATATATAAATATATACATATATAATATATATATATATATATATATATATATATCTATATAAATATATATATATATATATATATATATATATATATATATATATATATATATATATGTATATATATATACATATATATATATATATATATATATATATATATATATATATATATATATATATATATATATATATATATATATATATATATATATATATATATATATATATATATATATATATATATATATATATATATATATATATATATATATATATATATATATATATATATATATATATATATATATATATATATATATTGATAAAATAACAATTTTAAAAGTAAAATGCCTAACTGGGACCATAAGATAGGTACTTGATAGGTACATTTTCAGATATATGCATGTAGGCGCGTTATAGACTAGTTTGACTGGGGTGTAAATAATTTACCAACAACCTCAAATAAACATATCCCATTTGAAACAAAAATAAGGATTTCACCTTTTCAGATGCATGCTTTTGCCATTTTTGGAGATAAAACAAATTTGGGAAACTAAAGAAAATTGTGTTCAAATTTTTATTGGGAAACATTTGTGCAAGAATTTGGCAACATTTACTGAAATTTAAAAAACATTTCAAAAAATTAACCACAAACTTTCGAAATGAAGGAAATTTCCATTTATATTGAGAAAAAATTCCCGAAATCAATAAAAAATTCCCAGTTCACGGTTTAAACTGCCACCAGAGAGGTTTTTTCTTTTTCTTTTCCGGCTGTATGCTTTCTTCCCGTTTGGGAGGTAAAATTAAGAAATCATTAACATAAAATTGGCACTGTATAGAAGTTTGTTCAAACTATATTTTGGAAAAACTTGACAGCATTTTCCAAACAATTGAAGGTGATTTTTGATTAAGACCAACCTTTAATGGAAAATTAGTTTACCAGTGCCATTTTCCACAGCGGTGGCTTGTAACCGGGAATATTTAGACGTTTTTTTTACAAGATTACGTATATTATATTCGATCATTAATCGTTATATTTTGAATGAGAACAATTCTATGAAGGCAGGGTTGAAACAGGGAATTTTTCCCAGCCTACCCAGCCCCACACAAATTTTGCATATTTGTTTAGTGTTGAATAAAGGCTACTAAGAAACGTATGCCTATGAACAAAAAAATGTTAAGGATGTAATCTAACGCGCAAATCTATTTCACTTATCAGGCTATCATGAATGATCTAGGTATACAGATGAAATATGTAAAATGAAAAAATTATCAAGGTAAAAAGACGTGCGCCAACTTGACATTGCTTTTCAAATTATGTCTATATTTAGTACCCTATATGTTATCTGGTTACTTTTAACTGCCAGCCAGCAAGTTTTTTGCGCTGTTTAACGGATATGAAAATGGATCTATTTCAAGTGTTCGTATTTATCAGTTCATGTTTCAGTATTTTGGTCGAGTAGATTTAACTACTTCCTCTAAACTTTTAAAGACAATAAAATTTTCCAAGCAAACAGACTACCCTTTGTGACAAATTCCTTCTTACTTTCTAAACGTTCTAAAGTCAAAAGTTTACACTTCGAACTTGACTTTTGTTGAAAAACACATTTCTATTATTTCCTAAAGTTTCAAATAAAAAGTGTTCTATTAAATAGGCCCTAGTTGTGGTTTAATCTTATTGCAAAAAACTGTAAAACATTTTTCTTTAAAATACTTTACATACATATATCGTCCTAAAAGAGCCTCACATTGTGAATTTTTGACAAAACATCACACACCTACGAAAATTCTAAATCATCGTTTACGGGGAAAATTTGACCAGTGAATTTCGCAATGACTCATACACAGCATGCCTGAAGGAAAAATATTAATTTCAATATTGATATTGGTTATTTAAAGCTATAATGTAGCAGCAATTAATGCTTGCGACACTTTAGTTGATAAGGAAAAAATATGGATTCTTGTAGTACTTTCTGGTGCTACTACAGTAACATACAAACTCTAACTTGTATGGTTATTTTCAAATTATATGGTAATGAGAGCGGATAAGGTATGATATTTTTTCTCATGTGTTATCTAATCATGAAGATCACCTGCCCTTAGTTAAGAGAATTGTATATTAAATAATTATTTTCGCACAGCTCATCAGAGTGATCTAGTCTAAAAGTGTAAAGCTTACAAACTAATTCCAATCTTTAATTCATTTTCTGTCACTTGCTTTATGTAAGTAAACTTTAGGATATGTGGTAATTTCTGTGAACAAATTGGTCACGTAAATGTATTCCAAGCGAAATACTTCAATTGCGGCATTAAAGTTACCATACCACTTTCACTGGCAGACTGCACCTGGTAGGGTCAATGCATGGTGTAGTTGGCAAAGGAAAAGTCCCCCTTCCCTATGAGAAGACGACCTTTCTACCTGCCGGCAAAGGGGTGCCCAAATGCCCATTTTCAAGTGTTTGTGTCCCCTCCCCCACTTTGAGCATGGTTTTGGGTTCGGACTTGAACAGAACAGGGATGTCAAAGATCATAAAAGTTCAGTGTTTTAGTTACTAATAAAAGAATGTAGCATGTTTTAAGTAATGAAATCTTGAGCATAGATACAATTAGCTAACCAGATAATGTAATGAGTCAATTATTGAGTAATATTAACTTTTTAATCAGGTAATGGTTGCTTAATCTTAGTACGAATTTTAACTAGGCGCAAAAACTGTAAAGCTTTATGAATCCATTGAACAAAGCTGAATGTAAGATTAAAACAAATTGTTATTGACTTGTAAATTCCCGCCATATAAGACTTACAGATATAGCTGATTTCTCCAGCTCCTTCGCAAGGTGTGGGCAATTACGTAGATAAAGGTGGGTATGTGTGTGCATAGGGGTTGTGGTTAAAGAGCAAGAAAATATTACCAAATCAAATTGAGTCATATTGGCAAATGCCGATTCAAACAAAAACATACAAGTTTTGATGCTTTTAAGGTTCAAGAGGCAAAAAAAGTATAACAAATCAACATTTAATAACATCGCAAGTGCCGACAGAATTAACAAAAATACAAGTGTTGAAGCTTTTATCGCATGGCTTCCAGGGCTTCTCACCTGGACCTCAAAGTGATCTACTCTCGTGTAGAGTTCTTTTGTATATATTTATGTGCGGCAATAAAAGTTTTGTTAATATAGTTCGAAATAATATAATGATTATTTTGAAATCGATATCAATTAGCTAAATCCTTCATCACACATTAATCAGTTGATGCCTATTACTGTATCAGAAAATTATGATTTTTAACTTGCTTCGCGCATGCCCTTTTCCTATTAGCCTGAAAAGTACTTCACACCCCCCCCCCCCCTCCCCCCTCCGTCCCAAAAGGATAAAGTTTTAGATCTTCCAAGGCATTATCCCATAAACCACGCATAAAGCCCTTCACATGGGGCCCTGAGTCCTATGCATCAAAGGTGTTCCATGCATGCGATCTGGCGATTAAAATCTTATTTAGGTCTATGGTACAATAGGTGTTCAATATATTAGCTGTGGAACTGACAAAATTAGTTTCATGCATGTACAAATCGAGGTGAATTTTGGGAATCAATATATCTGATTGTTTGTATTTCGCTGTAGAACTTAAAAAAAAAAGGAGGTCAAAATGCCGATAGTTTCGTAGAAATGAAACTTATCTAACATGTCGAAAAAATAATTTGTCTAATACGATTTGCCTTCACACAATCAGTTTGAGTCCTTTATTTTATTGAAATTTTGGTATTATTTTAAGCCATTTCGGGCATCAAAATCAAGGAATCTTTAGAGGTCTGGAAGCTTTTAAATGCGCACACCTTGTATGCGCACTCTTTGCATGCGCACACCTTACATGCACACTCCTTGCCTGCGCACACTTTGCATGCGCACACCTTTTATGCGCACACCTTGCATACCAGTACGCACGCCATACACGCCCCTGAGCAGTTCGGTCCACGACCCCGAAGGGAAGATCTCCCAATCGGAGTTATTTGAACATAATAATCCACAATGCATTTTCCAAAGGTAGGACAAATACATGCGAAATATTCTAATTTTATTGGTGCAACAGAACGACGAATTTGTTTTCTCCATTTACACTAGCGGAAATTTGACTTTGAACCAGGAATTCTAAAGTAATCTTGAAAAATTAATTTTAGTAGTCTCTGACGAACAAATTTTAACATTTTTGCCACTAGCAAAAGGTAAAATTACGCAAGAAAGAGTTTTAAGTTTGAGAAATAATAATTACAATATCATTTTAAGGCCGCAACTTTATTTAAACTATACAATTTTAGATTACTATAAAAGGCCTATAGGATAGTCGATATAGAATCAAAATGACCTTGACCTACAACAAATTTAAGTCAAAGGTTTTTTTTTTTAAATCAATCCAATATAGTATAGAGATCATATCCCCTGAGCATCAGACTTCATGACGATGCGGCCATCATATGTTGATTAGCTGAAATATGTTACTTAAAAATTAAAATGTTTTTGGAACTACTACATATGAAACACACACTAAAAAAAGATCACTTTGGTTTCCAAGTTGGAATGTTTTATTGCGAATGTAATCGGACCTAATAATCACAATGTATATAAAAAAGATAACAATATATTTCAACCTGATCGTAACATTGATAACCTTGTAATTTTGATTAATCATGTAACTAAGCAAGAAATATATGTTATGTGGTGCAAATAAAGCCGAAATATGCTAATTAGAGGGGAACAAAGTGAAATGCTGTCTTTGTAACCACTGGTGCTACAAAGCTACAGGGACATAGGGAGAGATGCAATGTAGGACATAAGGATGGATGCCATATAAAATATAGGGAGGGATGTTATGTAGTACATATCGTGGTATATAATGCGGGACATAGGATGGGATGCCATATGGCAAATAGTGTGGGATTCCAAGTAGAACTTAGGGTGCAATGCCATGTGGGACATATGGCGGAATGCCATGTGGCAAATGAGATAAATGGGTTGTCATGTGGGACATAGGGCGGGATGCCATGTGGGACATGGGATGCCATTTTTTCATAGTGTGGAATGCTATTTTTATAATTAGGCGGGTCATATGATATGGGTGTCAATTTGCATAGGCATGCGGACCATGATGGTATTTACCATTCTAGTTCATTATAATAGACATTCTTTTATAAAAAAATTACTGAAATGCGAGATTCACCTATGACCTTGGTTCCAGTTTGACGATCATATGTTGAGAACGGAGTGTCGGATTGACTTAATATTACGGTAGTTTTTCAAAGATAGAATGACAACAAGTTGTTGAAAGCGCAGATCTGGGTTGATCTGAACTTCTTCATCACTAATTTTACTACATGGTTTCTTTGATATTGTAACCAGTGCATTTTTGCAGCTAAATTCAAGTTGGTAAATGGTTCTTTTATCCAAACAAGCTCATGATTCTTTCACCAATGCTAATGGCATCCAGGACATTCACTTCGTCACCAAATGTTTGGTCATTGACAATGTTCTTTAAATCACAGTTTCTACTGCCAAACGGATTATGGTCTTTTAAAAACTGTCGGAACTTTCCAGAGTCCAAAGTATCCTGCTTGATTCTTTCATATAACATATCTTTATGTTGTTCCAAACCTTTGTAATGTGAGCCACAGAGATCATTCAGCTTAATTAAGGGACCACTGTGCTCCGGTTGGCATGCTCAGAAGCCAAACCAAACGCTGTTTCCAACTTAGTCGTCCTCTTCTGGTTTTCAAGCTTTGCATTAGCGTTGTCTCTATCGTGTCTATCATTAGGTCGGTAGACATATGCGCAATATTCTTTCTATTCTTGTGATGCTGTGATGACCTTTGATAAGTGCTTGGTAAACTTCAGGATGGTTATCTTTGAGATATCGTGGAGGTACAGTATATTCTTCCTGTCCGAGCAAATTGTGAGCAGATGCTGCAAATACTGGTGAAATGCTACGTAGGTTTGTTAACTGAGCTCCCAGCTGCATGTTTTTTAGTAGCTAAGAACAACTGTCTGACTGTGTAATTTTAACAAGGTGTATATTTTAGCATCCACAGCTCTGATGTTTTACTTCTACTGGACACTACCTTGATGTGATTTGATCTTCTCATCAATAAATCCAGCAAGCTCAGAATCTTCCTCACCAAAGTCTGTGACATCAGGCGATACAAGCGTTGTAAATATACTTTCAAGATCTTCGATGTTGACATCTCCGATATCTTCTTTAAAAAAAGAGCACGGGCGTTAAGCAGTTGAGAGCTCTAGGGAATGATTTTTACTCAACATAGCATCGATTGAGTTTCTTACTTACACTTGGGCAATCACTCCATCAGGCCAGTGCACCCATTAATACGCCCACCAAGCTGGAGTGCTACACTTCGCAGGTGTTCTTTGGCAGGGGGAAGTCGTCATGATCAATCAAGATTGATAGTTAAGCGGTGGATCAAATGTAACTAATAGAGACAGTCATTGTCCTTTTGCATGCCAATCGATGTATTTTAAGGTAGAGTATATGCAACTTTCAATATTCATATCGAGATCTAAAATCGGCAAGTACATCAAGTAAGCTTTCCCAGCTTGTAATCAATCATCTTGTTTGTTGATCATCTGCATGATCGCACTCTCCAAGATGGAACTTTTAGAATACCTGGAATTTTGGATTGATAATTGATGCCTCAGTCTAGTCAGTTGCCAATAAAATCTTGATCTTTATCATTTTTGCTGCCCCTTTAAACTATCGTAATTAATATTGTTAACTTTTTTTCTTCAAATTTAAATACTGGGGCATCTTACTATTTGAACCCGGGCCATTGTAATGACAAAACTGACAAATCTCCCCCGCATTTAGATAATCATGATCTAAATGAAAGTCCTTCTGATTTCAAGACTTATGATCTATAAATTTTCCAATTTTCGATAATTTTGGTATAAAATTGTTCTATTTTACCAAATTTTGAACTAAAATATCATGAATTTTCAAAGCTGTGAATTAAAAGAAAAGAAAAAAAGGCAGAATTAACCACCAATAATTTACGGCCAGATACGTTTTTTTAAATTTTCCGGTGTGTGTGTAGGGGAGAGGGAAAAGGGAGGGAAGGGGGGACAAAGCTATACTGCTGTTCTACATGCTTTGAAAATACAATGGTTGAGAAATGCCCTTTGGATCCTGTGCCCCCTAGATTCAAACAACCGCCGCGGCCCCTGTCTGTATAAATAGTATATTGATACATTTATGATAAAAAAAATTCAAATAAATAAGACTTTATTAAATGCAAATTTATACAAATAATATTAAATAAGTTCTAAACAATTTGAGACTAAAATAAAGTCAATCCAACACTCTGTTCTCTAGATATGATAAACTGGAACAAGGTCAAAGGTGAAATTGGCATTTCCTGTAATTTCTACAAAAATTGTATATTATAATGGAAAAAAAAAATTAACATTGTCTGATTGTCGCCAACAGTTTAAGATCAAAATCGGCTTTGTACCACCAGCGGTTACAAAAATTGCATTTCACCATTCGCCCATCAAATTAGCATATTTTGGCTATATTTGCATAACATGACATATATCAATTACTTACTTACATGATAAAGCAAAATAACAAGGTTACTAATGTAACGATCAGGTTAAAATAATGTTGTTTTGCTATGTATGCATTGTATTTATTAGGCTGATTACATTGTCAATTACAGACAGAAATGACCTATACTTTAGTGTGTACTTTTTATGTAGTAGTTCTGCGAATATTGTAATTTTTAATTGTTATTTCAGCCAATTAATTTATGGTAGTTGAGTCGTCATGAAATGTGATGCTCAGATTATGGTCTTTTAATATATAGAATTTTTAAAACCAAAAATCTTTTGATTTGAATTTGTTATAGGTCATATGCTAATTCGACTAGCCTATTAACGAAACTTAAAGAAGCAGCAAAATCTTAAAGGCGGAACTTATTACCAAAAGTTTAAATTATGGTCACTGCGCATGTCTCGATCTTCCAATCAAGATATCTCCCGGTTGGGAGTGTGGACCTGACTGTTGTGTTTGTGTGGGGGGACATGTGTGTGTGCAAAGTTTTGTGTCAACAAAGTGGGGGGTACAATTATTTGTAAAACCTTAAGTAGGCCTATTTTTTAATTCTACCGGAAAGTGGGAGACATGGGGACAAGTCCCGCTGTCCCCAGTATTACAGATGCTCCCCCTCCCATTGTTACGGTCCTGATCTCCAGGTTTGGAAAGTTCTTTGGGGCCATCTGGTCTAAAATTTTGTCAGTAAATAAATTGGGATATGTCTGGTACATAACTAGACCGTGTAATATCACACAAAACTTGATTCTGCATGTGTTGACAAGCAAGAGAGATCAACAAAACTCAAACTCAGCACTGTGCAATACACATATACACCTTTTAATTCGACATTTAAATGCGAAAATAACGTAAGCACTCTATCGAATTAGTACTATTACGTTGGTTGCTTTCCATCGAATCAAACAGATCCTTGTAGAAAGAAGTATAAAACAAGAAGGAACATTGACTTGCTGGTTCTTGACTTTTAAATATACCTGAATGCGTTATATTTAACAACCAAATTTCTCATAACTTTTTTCTTATAACTTTTTTTGCACTAATCAATATGTTGACATTCTCGCTCGAAACCTAATATGATGAGTTTGGAATATTGTTTTTAAATCCAAGGTTTAAAGTTCACAACCCGTGCTTTAGCTGCATGGCAACAGTTAGGCATAACCAGTTATCAGGCGTAAAGACTGGAAACAAAAAATATATACAAACTGTTTCTGCATCGATTTCATATATGGCACACTCTGTCACATACGTTGGCGACTAATTTCACCTTTTTAAATACCCTCACGGGTTATGTCTATTTGTTTTTAGATTTGTTTCCGTTCCCGTGAATTTTTATTTTCATCCGCTCAAAAGATGAAAATGAAAAATCACGGGAATGTTCATTGATGGACGACTAATAAATTACCTCAAGCCTTCTCTTTTTTCAACTTAATGGTTTCTGTGAAACTTTAGAAGCTTAATCCCGCCTAATCAATCTGTTTTATAGAGTCCAGTTGCGACTAAAACATAACTCTTATTTCCATCCCACACAATCTTACTCGTATCATAAATCATGAAAATGCCAATCTGTTTTGCTGTAGTGAAAGACGTGATCCGCCTCTGAGCCACGGAATATCAACTTCTTAATGTAATCCATGCAACAGTTCAATTAATTTGTTAATTGAAGACTTTATTAAATATTTTATATACTACGACTAATTTAGATAAATTCCACGGGATAGTGTTCACTTGTTATCTTTGCTATACTAGTCAAGTTTATGATGGTACATGCCGACATTGAAGCAACAAATTGTGCCCCATATTTTGACTTAAAAACAAGATTGGCCTACAAAAAAGTGTATAATCACTAACATAACGTTAGCTTCAGAAACGCTTTTAAAAGGCTCCACGCAAGCATTACAGCAAATTATTAACATAGCTATGGCACAGAAGACTTAATTCTTCATGTGACAAAAAACAAACACCCAACAAACAAAATTAGAGTACCTCTTTGTGCTTATCAGCCAGGAAGAATTCTGGACTTATGGTGTAATAAGAAAATACACCAAAACTTGGAACTTCGCATTCATTAAGATCCATGGAGGCCGCCATTTTAACTTGTGATAACGTTATATTAATGGGATTTTTCTAAGAGAACGGTAGTATTTGTGTAATGTATTGTATGATGCATGTACACGGTATCGGCGATGACTAAGCCAAGACTAAATCATGTGTCGCGAGGGCTCTTCAAAAGGTCAACGACCTGTCAACGAAAGTTTTTGTTATTTCATCGCGAAGTCCACGGTGAAATTGAACAGTCCGCGGTCAAACCTATAAATATTCATTTGATAATGCTTTTTCTTTTAAAAAATACCCCCCGAGTTCTCATTAAAAAATCCCCATTGACTTAACGTTATCACTATACTTAAAATGGCGGCTTCCATGGATCTTAATAAATAAGAAGCTCCAAATTTTGGTGAATCTATTATTACACCACAAGTCCAGGATTATCCCCTACTGCCTTTCGCCCAGTACAATATCAGTGAAATATGTTTTCAGCAACTACTTCAGAAGCCTAGTAACTTTATACAATAGGTTGAGGATTGCTTCGCACTCTGAATTTTCTACTTAAGCATATCTTTTCGATAATCCCCATTCATTTCCCCTTTCTCTTGTGTTTCTGATTTATTTAGGGGATCATGGACACCCAACCGTCCCTTTGCCGCGGAACATTGGATGGTTGGGTGACTTAAGCGGACGAGCCGATAGGAGAGCCTGCGAGGGAGCGCAACCGCCCAATATCTTGCGACAGCGGTGGGATAGCTTTAAGTAGGGAAAAATTGTAATTCCACAATCCCTGTCCATGCGTATATCTTTCATATTTGAAATTTATAAGCAAAGAAAAAAACAGAGGATGAAATATTTCTTTGATAATTAACAATTTTAGAATAGAGTTTACCAGCGAAATTCACTAAGATCAGCAATACCCTAGGAAATAGTTGGATATCCTATTATAATTTATTTATATTCATATGAGCTCACGCGCGAGGTCGATGTAAAATACTATGCATAAAATACACCCTCGTTGAAATTCTAGTCCTGAGAACAATCATAAATTGTTTTACTGTATCAGAAAACTTGTTTCTAGGAGGGTTGATGTTTTGGGGACTTTAATTTTCCAGATATTTATTGGGATATTTGTACTAGTGTTCCAAACGGTAAAGATTCTTCCGGAAGTTTGATTTCATTTCATCTTATTTCATTCATTTTATGTTATTTGTTTATCCACAACTTCATATTACATAACATTAATAACAGAAAATTCTATATATATACATATATATATATAACACATTTATTAATACAGAATTTGCATAAAAGTAAAGATAAATTAACAGAAATATACATATATATATATATATATATATATATATATATATATATATATATATATATATATATTTATATATATATATATATATATTTTTTTTTATTATATAAAATATATATATATCAATCTGTAAAATGCTTTCCTTATCCAATTATATCGAAAGTTTTCAAAAAAGAAATATTTGCAATGAAGATGCTAATCAATTACAAGTAATGAATAAATACAGCTGATATATACAAGTTGGAATAGGAGTGATTGATTTGAAAATCTCCAGAGTGAGCTTAATGACCCACTTATTTTGGCAATCACTCCCTGGCATATATATATATATATATATATAGATATATAGATATATAGATAGATAGATATATATATATATATATATATATATATATATATATATATATATATATATATATATATATATATATATTTTATATATATATATATATATATATATATATATATATATATATATATATATATAAAATAAATTATAAATGGAAGCAATCCACATACATAAGGTGGTTACTAGCTTAAGCTGCTATAAAGGAAGCAATAATATAGTTACTTAATATAGTTACTACCCCCTCCCCTCCCAGTTTCACTTGAACACCTTTACTCATTTAATTAAATACAAAAGATCTTAATGTATATAACTTCAATTAACCTCGGAGGGCCCATAGTCCCACTCCCCCGTTTTCAGGTATTGTAGCTGTAAATCTGGCTATTTTGGATATAAAAAGTATTAAATTTGTGGGGTGTATTGTTAATATATCTAAACACAAATGAAGCAATACTTAGGCTAATAAGATCTAGTAACTTGAGTAAGTGAGAGAAGGAAATAACGGACAAGTGTGATCATACGGATCACCGCCAGCTATGAGCTTGTTCCCACAGCTATGTGACAGACGACTTTCTTTTGCAACATCAATTTGATTAGATTTGTTTGTATCTGACCAAACAACCAAAATAAATAAGAAATGTGATAATATCAAACTTAAGTAAATACAACGCAAAATATTCTTAGTCAAGAATGCTTAAGCTTAGATAGGATTCACACACTTTTTGCAAGAGATACAGAAATAGCATTAATATGATCAGATCATGATAGTTTGGAGTCTATTAGGACACCAAGGAATCTTACCTTATCAGTGCGAATGATAGATTTACCATTGAGACAAACATCAAAATTAAAATCATGATAGCAATTACCAACACCATGTAAATAGTCTTAGCAATATTTAAAGATAATTTATTTGTATCGAACAAGTCATTCAATGTATCAAGTTAATTACATATGTTTTCTTATAACTTTTTGGAATTTTCATCACAGAATAATATGTTTTGTGTAATCAGCTAATAACACAAGAGATGAAGTAGTAGACACTCTACTTATATCATTCATATATAATATGAACAACACTGGGCAAAGGATTGAGCCTTGTGCGACTCCGCACTTGATATCTAAAGGTTCCGAGCATACACCATTTAAAAGACTAAATTATTTCCTATTGTGTATTTAGCTATAGAACCACGACAGACTTGTACCTCGTATTCCCTAATGAGACGACCTCTATTTCAGAATTTTATGATCAATAAGTGTTGAATGCCTTTGGAAGGTCTAAGAAAATACCAACTGTAGTAAGTTTTTGATCTAAAGCAGCATATATTTCATCAATCGCAGCAACTAAAGTCATTTCTGTAGATGAACTGCACGAAAACCAGACTGAGCATTAAATAAAATCTTATGCTTATTCAGGAAGCCCAATAGTCTATTGTAAACAATACGTTTTAGTATTTTGGATAAACAAGGTAATAAGGATATTGGTAATTAGTATACATCTTCATATCCCCTTTCCTAAAAACAGGAATAATTTTCGCAAGTTTCATGCTGTTTTGAAACGCACCATTAGATAAAGAAATATCGAAAATATGCCTTAGATGAGGTTCAATCAAATTGATTAGGTTTTTGATTATACACGGTTTGAAATTGTCAAAGCCATCAGCTTTATCAGATTTGAGGCAACGGAAAAGAACTTTGACTATTTCATTATGCGTAACTGGGAATGGAAACACAGAAAATTGCTAGCGGTACCAAGATAATCATTTACACGAGCAGACGAGAGTGAGATTGGCGATGGACCAATATTTACAAAGTATTTGTTAAATTCATTAGCTAAAAATACAAGATCATGAACAATATTGTCACCATTAATGAAGGAATCAGGCACACTTGAAATGTTTTTCTTTTAAGGTCATGTTGCAATTCTTTTAATTTCCACGAGAAGTGGTTTTTCTTAGCTATGCGAATAATATGATTTAATTTATTACGATACAAACGATAGTTTGATTTGTTTAAATCCAAAGGGTGCTTCAGTGAACTTTAAAAAGTTTTTTGGGGTTTTGATAGATAAAAGAATGCCACTTGTAATCCATGGATGTCTTTTACGTTTACTCTTTTTAATAATGGGAAAATATTCATTACATAGTACTGACAAATTATCACAAAAAGCATCATAAGCATCATTTACATCATATTCATATACACAAAACTCCAATCCACACTATTAAATTTATAAGTAAAATTGATTGCTGTTTTATTGCATTTTTACATTACACGTTTTGATTCCAACGCGTGGTAGAAATTGTCCTGATTTTAATTTCAGTGATGAAAATAATATGGTTAGAAATGCGGTAATTAGCGGTAAGTAGAGTGTATTGATCATGACCTCGTTAGTTTTGATCTGTAACGTTTCACAAAGGCTTCTCCAGCTAATAAACCGGTTTTAGTCTTTAGTAATGCTGACTTTGCTGGACTTCAGGATAATTTTTCATTCAATTGGAGCTCTTGCTTTTTGACTTAGATCCTTCTAAAGCATGGAATGATTTCCGAACTAAAGATTTAAAGGGTGTTAAAAGGTTTGAACCATTGAAGAAAGTCTGTATGCGAAATCGGACAGAGTGGATGTCTCGGGAGGTTTTGCGGTACCGTCTTTAAATGACTAGTTTGTGCATGTTTTGACAAAGGAGTCCCTTGCTGATGGTGTTGCAAATTATCTTAGTGTTCACTCTCAAGTCCTCATTAAGTGATGTTAATTTTGCAGTTGATGATGTCTAAGAATTTAAGGGTTTGAATTCAATAAAGCACCTTGTTCGGATGGTATTATACATCCTGCTGTCTTACGCGAGTGTTCTAATGAGATCTGTTCCCGTTGAATATTATATTTACAGAGTGCTTTAATAATAATGTTATTTCTAGTGATTGGAGAATTGCTAATGTCACTTCTATTTTAAAGAGTGTCCACAGTTTGCTCTGCAACTATAGGCCAGTGAGTTAGATCTAGTGTTGCGTGCAAGGTCATGGAGTCCTTTGTTACGGATGTTGTTCTAGTTCATTTAATGGTCATTGCTTGTTGAATTTGTCTCAGCATTAGTTCCTACCTAAGAGGTCTTGTGTATTAGACTTGATAATATTACAAAACTGGTTGTCATGTTGATGAAATCTAATCTAGATTTTCAAAAAGCATTTAAAAGGTTCCGCCAGACAGACTCATGATAAAAAATAAATTTAAAAAGCGTTTGACGTGTAGAGAAAGTTTGCCAGCTGGATCAATTCTTGGCTACTTGACAGGTCACAAAGAGTTGTTGTTAATGAAATGAATTGAATAGAATTGAATATTTATTTCCACATAGTTCCAATTACAATATTATTAATTAAAATGGTTTGCTTTGTTGCATGTATTGAATATCAATAAGCTGGTAACTTGCGGAACTTTGTAAATATAACATAACATACCATAACAAGATGACGGGATAAGAAGGGTTAGCCACAGCATAAAAAGCCCAATTAATACCACCACTACTACAAAAGTAAAATATCAAAGACAATATCAAAGACGCCCAGAATTAGTAAAGAACTTATCAACTTTGAAAATGTGAACTGAATTGGAGCTAACCACCCACTCAGGCAAAAACATTTCACTCATAAACAATTCTTTTTCAACCAGGAAGAAGGTTGCAAGTGGTGTACCTCCACGTTCCGTATTGGTTCCGCTTCTTTTCTTAAACTTCATTAATGATACAAATATTTCATTGGCTCCATGATTTGCCAATTTCATAATCACAAAGTAATTTGGATCTGTTACTTTTTTTCGTCCCAGATATGGTAGATATCTTCCAATGTTGATCAATGCAAAGTTTTGGTCAGAGCAATTTGGGTTTGGATTACTGCATGAATGATTCAAATCTCGGTTGTGTTGATAAAGAAGAGGATCTTGGTGTTGTTATTAATATCAATCTGAATCCTTCTATACATTGTGGATTTGCAGCTGCAAGGACAAATAGGATACTTGGTTTGATTAGAACAAATTGTTGTTTTCTTTGTAGAGAGGTTGTTCTTAATTTGTATAAGCATTTAGTCAGACCTCACTTTAAATATGCTATTCAGGCTTGGCGTCCCTTTAAAAAGAAAAGGATAAGTTCATTTTGGAGCAGGTTCAGCGAAGAGCCACTTGACTTACTACTGAGGTAAGGTATATCTGTTATGAATCTAGGTTGCGATTGATTGGTTTTACTATGCTTGAGTTGAGAAATTCCTATCTGGTAGTGATGCATTGACTTCCTGTACTTTCTTGCAAGTTTAAGCTAATCCTCATGTGACACATGGTAACAGTTTGAAGCTGACCAAAGAGATAAAACCACATGTTTTGGCAGTGCGTCTAAATTTTCCATTGTTTTCGTGTGATGTACAATGTGCGTATTTTTACACGACGCGCGATAATGCTACACGTGTTCATGTTCACTTGGATTCGTGACCCCAAGGTCATCAGACGGCATAGTAAGCGCGCGCCGCTGGAATGAAAACAAAGCGATCAACCGTGTTTTTTTTTTATATATCATTTGTAATACATAGCATAGTAGGCCCGAATTTCAACCACTTAAGGCACAAATCTGCCTTTTAGACAACGTATGATGATCGGTTCGGAATATGTGGCGTCGCTTTGTTGTGTTTTCGGTAAAAATATATCACTACTTTTGGTAAATTCTAAATTTCTGCAACTGATCTGAATTCCAACAGCGGTGTGTTAAACATGCCAACCCAGCAGGTGTACCAATAAAACGTACGATATCCTGTCTTCTCATTGGTTGGAAAAAATGCTTACGTGCGTATCACATTTTTTTCAAGACGCTTGCCGGAAATCTGTCGAAACTTTATTTTTGAACGAAAAATGTGTATCATTTCAGGAAAGCCATTGAGTTATCACGATATTTACAAGGTGCAAAACCAATTCAAGTTTCCGTGTGCTGATTTTTATATTAAAATATGGAAGTCTTCATACCGAAAATCAAGTTCCCCAGAATTCTTTGGCAACTTTTTTTGAAAACACACGTTGAAGATTCATTGACTTCGCTTAAGCGTGCAAAATTTGTATGTATGTAATCGTTCATTCTCCAAATAACAGATTCAAAGCGAATAAGTTGGAGTATGAAGATTCGTACTAGTAAGATAGCATCTCCCTCTGTATGCCCTACATGCTGCGCACTACATGCAACACAGAGTATTTGCAGTACTGGTTGTAGCGTATACTACAGTCAGATGTTTATCTGACTAGATGCACTCGGGCCACATTCTCGTGCATCGCTTAATATCTGCCCAGCTTCTTTATGCACTATCATGTGCCGAAAACATAGCGCACGATGAATTAACCCTTTATTATCTCCTTTATTTAATAGTTCAGAATTTGTTTCACCTGATTCAGCAACAATGAGGAACTTCGATTTAAAAATGGCATTTGCCAGTGTTCAGTTATTGAATATGGTTTTTTAGAGAAATATACAAAAACCGACACATCGGGGACAGTTTCTATTTGATATGTGTATCAAGAAATAAGAATCTTATAAAGTTTCTTCTTTGCAAATTAGCTTGAGGTAAATTTGATTATATTTTCTTATGTTATCTGAGAAAACCAAAAGATATGGTAAGAAGGGTTAATTTTATTTGAACTCCACGGCAAAATTGTAGAAAACCTTTACGACGAACCGACATTGGTAAAAGTGCCAAATCACCTCGCTTGATTTATGGTAATTTCTTAAGTGCTATAATTATACAATCTGGTCTCCCAGACCTATTTCATCGTTGAATAAAACCTAAAAAAGTAACTACTCTCACTGACACCACCCAGGTACCAACGTCATAACGTCGAAATCCCTCACTTCAATGCCACCAAAAAGTCGAACGTGTGGGGAAGCGGGCGGGACGCAAAGAAGGTAAGTACAAGTCTCACAAATATCCCGGATACTCAACAGCTCAAGCGTGGTGAATTTCTTTGAAATTACAACTTACCTTTCTGTACTATGGCTATGTAACATATTGCAACCGAGAGCTGGGGCGGGGGCGTTCAGAAAAGTCAAAACATATTCCGAAAAGCTAGTCAGGACACCCCAAGGTGATCGGTCGCTATTTGCTTCTTTTCTTCGTTAACTCCTTTTTATGACAGAGAGAATCCATAACAAATCCATGAAAATCTCTTATCAGATCAAGCTAGATACGCTCTACCTATATTCGGTAGCCGAATTGGTAGTTGAACGTATACATATATGTGTAAATGGTGATAACTCACTACCTTAGTGGTCTTGGGGCTGTCCTGGGCACAGCACCGCCATAACTAAAGAACCACCATTAGCTGGAATGTCCCGCACGTATGCTGACACGAAAGTCGTTGAGGTTTTCCAGACGGCTGTTGCCGAATTTTCATTTAAAAGAAGACCTTTAGCAAAAAGAGCAATTGAGGCAGTTGGAGATCAGGGACATGTGACCTTTGAACAAACAGAGCTTTTGGGTTGTAGGAATTTACTTGACAAACCCAAAGAGAGATAGTATTTGTCGATACTGTGTTATGAGGACTGTCTAAAAACATAAAGAGCGACTTGGCATCCTTACAAAGGGACTGGGTACGCTTTAATTATAATACACCTCATTGGGTACCAAACCTCGTCCCCCTGAGTATCTGACAGAGACGGTAAAGAAGGAAAGAAATATAAGGCTTGGTTTTTAGCCCAAAAAGAAGGGTCAGAAAGCGGCCTGATGCCTTCCCCAGATTCAAACCTCATATGGCCCTTTTAGGGAGTGGATATGAGAACTCCAACTTGTAACCTTCTCCGATAGTGCGCAGTACCCATTTATCGGTAGTTAGGTCTCTCCACTGAGCAAGAAACAACCCCAGTCGGAGGAACGTGAAAAAAGCTTCTGCTTACCTCCAACCCGGTCTCGGGAGGAGGTTCCCGTGCGACGGGCGAAGGAACGCTGACCTGAGTGGGCGAACGTGGCCTCTCCTGACCACAGCTGTGGTGGCAGGTCTAGAAGCAAGCTGCGGGAGGCCGAGATCGCTGTGACGCCGGGCGCGTTGCTGTCTCCGCTGCCTTGATGACCTAGTCCGCGCCACGGGCCCTTGTCGGAGCTGGGAAGGAGATACACTGAGCATTGTTTTCTTTATGTGCTTCAAATTCTTCCAAAGGTCGTCCTGCCTGCCTGTCTAGCGGGACAGGACGTCCTGGAAGTGACCTGCGAGAAGATCTTCGCAGGTCAGTGGCTACTACCTCGGCACGTCCCAGGAGAGGTAGGACATTCTCCCATCGTTCCTGTGACACCCTCGCTGCCACGCGAGCTAGTTGATCCACTGTAGTATCCAGTAGATCAGACAAGACTGTGAGAAGTGTCTGTAGTAGCTTAGAGACGTCTGTGGGATCCCCTTGAGGAGACGCCCCAGGCTTTCTGCGGACCACACCGCGAGGATTTGGTACTTGAAGGCTGACTGAAACGAACGGTCGATGACCTTAAGCGCCGTCACTCTCCGTTGGCCCTTCGCACAAGGGGACTTTGGTTGATTCCCGTCGACTAAGAAAGCTGAGTGGGTATTGAAGCGGTCTTAAGCAGAGCTTCAAAGTTGCCACTTTGGACTCCAAGGGTCTGTAAGGCTTACCTGCTGTTGGTGGACCAGTCCTTGGTAGGGATCCGCCCCCAGCGTTTTTCCCTGCGTATGAGGGTGCTGTCCTCTGTGAACTTCTTTATTGCTGGCTTGGCCTCCGAAGCCGCCACAGGCGCTAGAGTCACTGTGACTTTGACTCATGGAGTCATCATGTTGGTGGGTCACAAACATCGAGGTGGATCACCTACTTCGGGATATGCATTGCCCTGGGAACCAGGTCCACTGGAGCAGGGTGCAGGAAGCAGCCTTGCGTGACCCTAAAACCAAGGGACACAGAGCAGGCCACTCTACTCAAATAGGAGATGAACGATCTTCTACAAAATAAGTGATCATACCGGCACAGCCAAGACAGGGTCTGGTCATGTCCACATTCTTCTAGGTCCGTGGAGGGAGAAAATAGGCCGATCTATTCTCAAACTGAAGACGCTGAACAAGATCATTAAACCGGTCAAGTTTAGAATGGAGACACTGCGCTCTATTCTGCCAAATTGCGCAGAAGCTTTCAGACGACTATCTGCACATTCCCATCCACGAGGAACATTACAGATTCCTGTCATTTCGGTATGAAGGTAGTTCCTTCGTTTTTCGGGCGTTACTCCTCGGCCTATCCACGGCTCATCGGATGTTCACGAGAATGACACGTGTCCTAGGAGCCCACCTTTGGAAGCAAGACATGCGGAACTTCAGGTATTTGGATGATTGGTTAATAGCAGCCGTCGATCCGTGAAGAGCGTCCACCCACACCCAGTGGGTGATCTTGGTAACGAAACGATTGGTATGGTTAATCAACATCCCCACCCCCTCCACACCCCTCCCCACCACTTCCCACCCACTCCCCATCCCCCTCCCTACCCCTCCACCACCCCTTCCAGATCCGACGTAGTCCCTTTTTAGGATCCTGCCTAACTGGGAGCGACAATATATTTTGTCACAGGCCGGATCAAACCGACCCAGTTACGGGTGAAAGCTGTCCAGCTTCTTTCCCATCCATCTGCTCCAGCAACGACATGGCTCGTATTTTTTGGGTACTTGGCCAGTTTGGTGCATATCGTCCCCATGTGGTTTTGCTCCTGGGACATTTTGTTTCATCTTCAAGGGATCTCACAGTTCAGGTTCCGTGCATTCCTGCTATTACCAAAAGCATAGCGTGGTGGCGCAACCCAGCACGCATAATGCATGGTATGCCTTTCCCCCACTTAAGACGGAAGTGACGGCTGTCACAGACGCGTCTTTAGACGGTTGGGAAGGGCATTTAGGCCTGTCTCAAGTAGCGGAACTATGGTAAGACGTGTAGAAGCTTCAACATACAAACATGTTGGAATTGGAGGCGGTCTACAGGGCCTTGAAGCATTTGCTCCATTTGATAAATAACAAAGTTGTTCTGATCAGGGCAGACAACACAGCAGTAGTGGCGTACATCAACAAGCAGGGCATAATCCGTTCCAAGCGTCTGTGGATGCGTACCAAGTCCCTGCTGGGGTGGTGGCAATCGCACCATATCCAACTCCAGGCAAAGCACCTGTCAGGCAAGGAGAATATTATAACGGACTTACTGTTTCGCCTTAAGGAAGCTTCCACAGAGTGGTCGCTCCCGTTACAGATGCGCAGGCACTGCGGTCAGTCCCGGGCCAACTGGATGTAAAGCTGTTTGCCTCGCTACACAATGACAAGCTACCATTTTTTGCGCTCAGGCCGCACATCCGAAGGTCTGACAGGTTGACGCCTTTACGGTTCTCTGGGAAGCATTCATAGGATGCGCCTTCCCACCGTTCGCACTGGTGCCACGAGTGCTGGCCAATGCGGGATAGGACCAGTCGCATACATACATACACATACACACACATACATGTACATACATACACGTCATCAAGACCGCATAGGTTCCTGATGCTATCGCATCGGAACCAAAAAAAAAATCTTTAAACAGGGCCTTTCTAGAGTGTGCGACCCCAAATTTCATTAGTGTGGCATCTTTGAAATGGGCCATGCCGGGCAGGGTAAACCATATAAAGGTCTACTGCTGTTCTACATGCTTTGAAAATACGGCAGTGTGAAAGTGCTCCTTAGACTCTGTGCCTCCCATATTCAAAATTTTCCACCGCTTCTGGTTTGGTGAGTGTCCTCAGACCAAAATTTCATTAACTTCTTGCAAATGGAACACCTCATGTGGCTGTAGGCTCAGTACGTGTCCCCTGGTGTCTGAACAATAACACTCCATTTCATTAAAGTCAAGCTTCTGACAATTAGGTGATCAAAATGAGAAAAAGGACCACGCAGCCGACTACGGACCCTGTGAATAGCTCCCTGGATCTTCGTAGAGTAGGGTAAAATTACTAACTCTTCAAACAATCTTTAAAATGTTCACCAATCTCTCTGAGTCACTGCTACAAGGCACTTTGCTGCCAGTCCTGTGACGTAAAAACAAAACTAGAAACAGTTTGTCTTTTTGTAAAGTAGTCCACACTGTGGGCTACGGTAATTGAGCTTGAAAAAACTATAAAAGCTCTGCCTGGAGCTAACAAAGAACTGTGTATCAACTACAGATGACTACGCATCCAGTTCTTACAAACTTGTACGGCACCCAGGGGTCTCCTTGACAAATTGGACGGCTCCAATCTGTGACAGCTTTTATGAATATACTTAGGTATCCGTGCTGTCAGCACAGTACGTAATGGCTAACCAAGCCGTGAAGGGTGAAGGAGCTATGGACCGTATCCAAAGGCGTAAATCCGTACCGTACACGGGCCGTCAAACAGACGTACGTTAAGAAAAACCGTGAGCCTTCTTGCTAACCGTACCTCATGTTCACCCGAAACTATACCGTTATCCGCCGAGCCGTACCATATAAGGACTGTCAAACAGTCGTATGTTAACCAATACCGTACAAGGGAAGTCAAACAGCCGTACGAGAAGCAATAAGTAAAAAGGTGTACCTCACATCAACAACAAAAAAGACAAACAAACGTCAGTCTTCTGTAAAAAGAGACTCAAGGGCTTCCGTTTTGGCCCCGTAATAGAGGATGAACTTATATACAGCAGAGGTAATGCATCTGAAAAGTTAACATATACGTGTATAAAGATAAAGTAAATAACCACGAGGGCTCCCCTTTAAGCTCCGAACGTCCTCACGTCAGCAAAGCGAGCCGACACCACCACGCATTCACGAGAAACTAGGACCAATGCGCATGTCACCAATCAAAGTGACACTGGTCTAAGGTTTACCGGGAACTCTGATGAGGCTAGCCTAATGAATGGGATACCTCCCCAGTGTGGTAACACTAGGTTCAAAAGCCACGAGGAAGGAGTGTTAGACCCAGGGAATATAACACAAACAAACGTGCTAAATCCCGTACAACTGTCAAGTAACGATCACCAAAGAGAAAAACACTCCCGACATATGAACATAAATGCATGTAATAATAGATAGGCTCCTGAGGTGGATTCTTTTTATTTATCATATACAGTAATGCAACAACATAAACACCGTGATGAAAATATTTCTCAGCTCACCCCAAACAGGCCTTCTCTGAAGGTTATAGAGGTAAGCATTGAAAATTACACGGTTCTGCTCAGAACAACCGCTGAAAAAGAGTGAGGGATTCCGACGTAATGACGTCGGGGCCTAGGTGGTGTCAGGTCTGGGATACCAGATTGTATAATTATAGTACAGAAAGGCAAGGTATAGTTTGAAATAAATTGTTAGTTTTCAGAAGCTGAAATTACGCCCCCAACCACCCATCAGTAAATCAGAGATGTGAAAAAGGCTGATATACCTCCTCCATTAAAGAGTTATAATAAGGTCTTTTGGTAATACATTTAATGTTAAAACTCATTTTGGGAAATTTGAAAGTTACAAGATGGCCATCAAGATGGATGCCGCAAAATAAAATCGCCATATTTTTTGTATAATATGGACAAAAAACATGATTTTTGTTTGTGGTCAATGAAACCATTTTACTGGTAAAAATTTTGGGCACTTTGAAAAACTCAAATTCAATAGTAATCCAACTCACGCATTTTAGTGGAGGCCTAGAAATGCCATTACAATTTAAATTTAATTACATAAATTGCTCAAAAGGCCTTTTTAAGAGTAAATATGGTTTCATTGACCACAAACACCTTTATGTCGACACAAAAGCATGTTCGTTGCCCATTTAGTACAGAAGATATGACGTGTTTATGTTTCGGCAGCCATCTTGACCGCCATTTGATTTTCTTTTTCAAGCTTTCCAAAATGCCTTTTTTAACATTAGATAAATTACCCAAAATGCCCTCTTAACAGTAAATATGGTTTCCGTCACCACAAAAACCTATACGTCAAAACAAAAAGTTTGTTTCTTGCCAATATATTACAGAAGATATTGCAATTTTATATTTCGGCAGCCATCTTGTAAGCCATTTCTAATTTTTCAAAATGCCCAAAATGCCCTTTATAACATAAAATAAATTGCCCAAAAGAACTTTTTCATATATTGGTACTTATTTCCTTGACCACAAACACATAGTTGTAGACACAAATAGCAAGTTTCTTGTTTATATACTGACGAAGATATGATGATTTTATGTTTTCGCGGCTATCTTGTCCGACATCTTGAATGAATATCATATAATTCCCCAATAGCTGAATGGTGACATGGTGACATTAAGTTAACTTGTTGATTAAGCACAAGTTGTAGAATATTGGTATGAAAAAACATCTTGTGTTTTGGGGGGCTAAGCCAAAAATCTACATACGGCAACTAAACTATTATATGAAATGTACTAAATGTTGGTCAACTGATTGTGCCATCTTTCCATAAATAAATCATTGAACACATCCTAATTTATAAAGATTCATACTATTCTTGTGATACATCCAAAAACCTTCATGACTATTCTAGACTATTATCCATAATCGTGTGAAGCCATTCCTATCTGCCTGTGCCAGGTTAACATTCCACCCTTTTATTCCTCCCGACCTTACACAAGCTCACCCAATTACATCATACCTTCCTGTTGTAATTTGCCAAGGCTCCCTTTTCCCATATTCCTGCCTATTTGCATATTTCCTATTCCTACAACTCTTTTTAATTTCACAGAATTCTTCAATAATGGCTGAGCTAGTAATTTCAAATCCTCTCTGTCAGCGAATATCGCAGATTGGATAAGGAGTCAGGATTAGATCGTTTGTATACTTGGCAGTATTGGGCTGCCAACTTTACAAAGCAGTGAACTTGGCGTGAAGGATTTGATGAAGATAAGTAATTACGATGTGCAAGATACAAACGCTATCAATATCATTCAAAGATAATGTCTTTTGACCCCAGAGGTCAAAGGAGTTTGAAGATTCATTACATGATGAAACTATTCATTCTGTGCATCAAGTAACTGACGAACAGACGAAGGCTATATCTTTGACGAATATAAAGAGAGCTCTAGGCGCACCGAAGAAAGTAATTGTAGTTTAAGTGCATTGGATGTTATATTTCTCTCAGTAAATAGATTTAATGGATTGCTTTGACAAGAAATTATTTCCAAAATGCGGCATGCCAATTAGACGTCTCTATTTTACTACCAGATTTCAGGAGCAATCGGATACAATATTAAATGCGGGCTTTAAGTGGTATTGTGAAATCCTGGAAACACAAACACGAAATATACGAAGAATTTGTAGTTAGCTTTCTCATGACCATTATATATTTTCTCAGAATAAGAAACCTCCGTGTATCTAAGTCAAATATTGTAAATAAGATAATTGGACCTTTCCGAGGGAACAATGAGTACCGTCTTTCGTAAGCCGTGAACAGAATTCATCTCAGTCAATATATTCCTTGGGTATAATGGAAATTGTATGGATTTTACCTGGAGATGCTGATTCTGCAGCAGAAGAAATCTTTACCCATCTAATGGCATTTTGCAATCTTCGAGGTGACGCAAACCTTTTCCTAGCCAAACCAAGTTTGCAACTTTATCGGGTAATATCTTGACAATATTTGTAACAAATGACTGATGCATAACCAAAAAAGCCAAAATAGCAGCTATATCTAAAGACACATCAGTTCATGTTATTGTAGTCGTGCTAAACGACCGAGGGGTGGACAAAAAAGATTATAAGGGTAACGCGACAATTCTGATTGTTGGTGTATGCTCTGCCAGAGATCTAGGGAAGAAATTGTGCAAAAATATGATTCAATGTGTGTAGAAAAATTGAAAAGCTATCACAACAAAACCTTTAACTAGCCTTAAAGAAATCTGTTACCAACCGAATATTAAGGTTGATGAGGATAATCCAAATTGTTTCCTCGGTAAATAAGTTGCAGATAATGTGTTGCCCATCTGATATGACGGGAATGCAATTCATTTTTTCAAAACAATAGTCTTTCCGTTGCAAACAAACTCTATTGGAGAGAATAGGCAACATTGGACAGGAAATTGTTCGCAATAAAGATTGGGAACACGATGAGTCTTTTGTCGGCTGGCTTGACAGGCTTGACCAACAAAAGTTTGAAATCAGATTGAAAATGTCCGAAGAAATACACCTATACCTTTTACGATTTATCCGTCCATTTGAGAAAATTCCAGAGACAGGAAGAACTCTGCTGCATTAAAAAACATTCATGCCGTGCTACACAAAGAAATCTATCCCCCAATGCAAGAAGTACTAGCAAACAACATTCGTATTTTTAAAAAGGAGCAGAAAAGTATTGCCTCTTCTACTGTGGTAACATTTAAATGGTCTGAAAATAATTCTTTAGGCCTGGAGAATCACATACGAGAGATAGGGCAGCTGTATGAAATTAAAGAAAAGCTGGAGGATAGATTATCGGGTCATCGTGTGGCTAATTTTAAAACTTTACCTACAATTTTAAGTCAAATGCTACTTGATGTTTGTCCTCTTGACACATTGGATGGGGATTCTTTGTACGTGCCGATAATCTGGATAAAAAGCGTTCTGAAAAGCTTACAAGAGAAAGTTGGAAATTCTAGGCTTTATGTACTCTGTGTTATCAGAATTCAAAGCAGTGGAAAATCTACTTTTCTTAATAGCATGTTCGGTACTAAATTCCCAGTAAGTTTTGAATGATGCACACGTGGTGTCTTTATGAAGTTGGCTTCAATTGAAGATGAGCTAAAATACAAACTAGAATATTCATTCTTAGTGATATTGGATACCGAAGGATTAGAAGCTCGTGAAAGATCTATATAAAAGATTTCCATGGAGACAATGAATTGGCAACTGTTTCACTTTTGTCTTGCCGATATGACGCTTATCAATATCAGTGATCACACAATTGCAGGAGACATGTTGAACGTCCTGAAGATAGCTGCGCACGCCTTTATAAGGGTAACAGAAGTAGATTTAAAATGCAAATGTCGAATTGTGCAGCAGCGTGTTAGGGACATTACAGCTTCTACTAGGAATGAATATGGCACCCAAGCTATTTTATGCAGTTAGATGATGCACTTGAAAATGCTGCGAGATGCGAACGATTGTTAGAAAAATACAGTCGCTTCTCCGATGTAAACTGGATGACAATTTGCAATACATTCCAAGTCTTTGGCTAGGTGGCATAGCTGCCCCAAATTACAAGTATAGTTCAAGTGTATTAAAACTTAAACAAGCAATTCTAACCGATATATAGAAAAAATACTACCACCTCTCAATTTCTGATTTCAGTAAACGGGTGGGCTGCAATAAAGAGAGAAACTTGGTTTTTAATTTTCAAAATAACGTTTTTTTAGCGCAGTCTGACCACTTTTAAGCAAAGTTTACTAAGTGACGATGGGAATTGAGGACGTCTGTAGATGAGTAGGAAATCAATGCTATACGGATTATACTATATGAGAATTTTAAAAGAAATTTTGTGAATCATTCATCAGATTTGGATTCCAAGATTGCCAAACTTCAAGATTTAATACAATGTAAACTGATGAAACATTTGGAAGAAACTGCTAGCATAATATAGCATAATATAACAAGATTACGGGCTAAGAAAGGTTAGTCACCCCATAAAAAGCTTAAACTAACACCACCAGTACCACATTTTTTTTTAAGACGCCCAGAGTTAGTAAAGAACTTATCAATGTTGACTTTTGAAATTGTAAACAGAATTGGAGATAAGTACCCCCTCAGGAAAACCATTCCACTCATTAACAACTCTTTGCGAAAAGCTAAAATGCCGAATACCTATCCGTAAGAGCTCATTTGTCAACTTTGAACTATTACCACGTGTCACATGAGGATTAGCTGAAACAACAGAAAGTCTAAGCATCACTACCAGTTGGTGACAAAGAAGACCTTACAAAAATTGCCGAACAATTCCAAAGAAGAAGTCAGCTCTTATTTCAGAGAACTATGCAGTTCAGTTAAGAATAAAATACTTAAAGAGATCAACAGGTTCATACAGAAAAGGAATTTGAAAAGCAACCTGTTTTGCATCAAAAATGAAATGCGCAACCAGGAACGGCAAGCCGCAAAAGATCTAACGAACGAACGACGATTACCATCGGAAGAGCAATTAAAAATAGTGTTTTTACACAATTGGAACTCATGGATATCAAAAATTAAAAAAGATTATGAAGATATCCCGATGTTGAGTACTAAAGTTATTGAAACCAAATTCACCAAAATACTTCAGAGGGTAGTACAACATTCACGCATTTCACAACAAGTGACGCAGTTAATCATGGACGGAAAGCTCAGTCAAAAGACAGGTAATGTTTTAATTTGACAGGTTAAGAAGGCACTATTTAGCAAATACCCCAAGAATGTGCAGAACTGTGATTATCAAAGAAATCGAGTTGTTTATGGACTTAAAATTACAAAACGAGGAAGTGCTGTATGGCCGAAGTGTTGCGGAAAGCATAATAGAAATAACAATGAATAAGCTCGATTCGGTGCAGCTGGAAAGTCCAATTCTCCATACATTGCCAGCCAACGTTCTGATACATATTAGTAAAATTGTCATACAAGAAATGTCAAGAAAATACAACGCATATCATCAAAAGAATTCCATTGATAGTCTCTTTAGAATTGAAAGGGATTCTATTCAAGATGAGTTCATGAAAATAGCTATGAATACATTCAATAAAGTCGACAAAATTGACGTACTCTTTCATCACTTGGTTGATATATCCGCAAACGCAATCCATGCAGAATTAGCAACAAATATTTCCTGTGAATTAGAATTAAGGTACATTTTTATGACGACAAAGCAATCCCTTATAGCTAGTGTTCTATATGACATTGGATCAAAAAACAAATTTAAACCCTTGTTGGACTATGTAAAACAACCATTCAAGGTTATATCTGAATATGCTCTTGATCTAATTGCAAAGAAATGTAATAAACAATTTAGCATGAGCCGCAAGTCATTCAAGAAATCAAAAAGATATCTATTATTATTATTGCAGATGCTTTAGAATTTATGGAAAGCCAATGTAACTGGCGGAAAGAATTGATAAATTATATTGAAAAAATATCCAAGCTAATGATAGGACATTATATTATGTTAGAGCTTAATGAGATTCATGATATGTGTTATTTTTTAAGGAAAACCTCTTACGTATCCTGCATACTTCGTTTCGCGACATTTTGTCAGAATCTCTTGGCGTTTAAGACTTGAATGATTTTGAAAAGATTAAATCCTTTCTCTTGAAATTTCTGAAACCACCTCATAAGAATGTGATGAAAGGTGCTCGTTTTGTAGATCACCGTGCAACGAGACGTTAGGACACAGTCTACAAGGATCCATTATCCGACAGGTTTGAACGAATAGAGGTATGTAGGGACCAATAAACTTGTGGATGACTATGTACATGTAAAGCTCATTCAAACCACTTGTACTATTCCACGAAAGAAAAAAAATTCAAACCTTACAGACAGTACAAAGATAACTTTCCGGACTGGAAAATTAAGCGAATGAGAAATAAGGAGCCAGATTAATTTTAGAAGTGGACACTTGCAACTTTCAATGAAGATTTTGCTCTTGAATTTGCAGCAAATCAGCTGAAATCCTAATGGGATGGTATAGGATAACCAGCGAAAAGGCTGTTGAAAACTTGAATTAAATGTACGATACTGGATGAAATATTACACTAATGCTGAATTTCTTATCAGGCACGTGTGCCTTTCTTTCCCAAAATAAATGCTTACGATGAGAAAGTTTTCTTATGTTAGATAAGAAAAATACAGAAATGAGGAACAAACGTTTAAATTCCAAAAATATTTCGATAGAATCCAGCAATGGCGTTTCTAAAACAACTCTCTAAAGATCTAAGGTTATACACCCGACAATGCCAATCAGTACCCAATATATAAATTACCGAGCTTTACCTCCCTACTTCACTGTGTGATTTATACAACAAACTCAACAATATGCTGAAGTTTTTTCACCTGTAATCTTATAACGTAAAGTCAAGAAATTCCAACATACTTATATATGACAGTGTGATACGAAAACTTTCTAATGCTACAATCTGGTACGATTAATCAACAAGAGAAAAATTTAAATGCCGTTAAACATGAACATTATATGGTTTCTGCCTTTCGTTAGATATCTTTTACCTATAATCAATTGAATTAAATAATTCACATCGAACATTACTATTATTATTCTTTGTAGAAGTGAAAGGTACTTGCATCCTTTACAAATCTTCTCATGAAAATGTAATCATGCACGAGATAGATTTTGCAATGTCGTGTATAAGAATGTTTTGAAACTGAAGCAAACTATTCTAACAGATGTAGAGAGAAAAGATAATCTTCTATCGGTATCAGATTTTCCTAAACGAATAAGTGATGTCTGGAATGCAATAAAAAGACAAAATTTTGTCTTTTACTTTCGAAATAGTGTTGCCCCCACAATTTAATCACTTTCAGACAAAGCTCACACAGTTGCGGTGGGAATTAGGGATGTATGTAGACGAGTGGGAAAACAATTCAATAAGAATTTCCAAAAATTATCCTAAGACTGTACACGAAACGTTTGAGAATCTTCCATCTGATTTGGAATCGATGATTTCCACCTTGAAGGTTTCATTACAAGGTAAGCTGGATCCTTATGTGCAAGATCATAGGAATGGGGACAAAGAAGACTTCAAAAATTTGCCAAACAATTTAAAAATGAGCTGAACTCTTATTCTAGGAAGATCTGCAGTTCAGCTAAAGATACACTTCTTAAGACAAGTAGAATGAATTAAAAAAACAGACCTAAAAACATTTACCCTATATCAGAAAATAAATGCGTGGCATGGCACTGCAGGCTGCAAAAGATCTAAAGAAACAAAGGCAAGTACTTTAAAAATACATTTGAAAGACTTTTTTTCGATAAATTGGATTTCATGGATACGGAAAATTAATGAAAATGTTGTTAATATTCTAGTGTTGTCGGACAGTCCGCTGCTGTGGCAATTGTTTTTAGTGCAAATTTTGAAGCAGAGTAACACATACCTGTTTCTAAGGATAGGGGCATTTTAATTGCGTGTTTTATGCATGATTATAACAACTGTGACATTAGCTGTGGCTCTCCTTAAAATTCTGTTCCAGCCAGTCCAAACCACAAACCTAAATATTGTGACTAATATAACCAATTATCCTCCCTAAAATAAACCTCTTGCTAAATGATTGACAGTTCATATTGCATGCATGTAATGAAACACCTTGTTTATTTAAAAGGTCAGTTAGGGTTATCAAAGAAAACAATGGTTTCCTTATTGCCGAACTAGTTACAACTACTGTGTGAATTTTATGAACTGTATTTACTGTGTGCAATTATCTTTGGACAGTGGGTGTTATTTGAGTAACTGGTGTCTGGCATATTATCAGCCAGTGGAACCTGAGCTTAAATGCTTGTGGTTTCAAAATAAGGAAAAAGATAGAAAAATGATAGGGAAATGTCTGGCCCGATCTGCTTAACTTTGACATCGGGTCTGAGTGTTTATTTTTTTAAGGACAGGACCAGCTAATGAGTTCTTATTTAAATAACTTTTTTTAAGATGGGTATGAACTTTCTTTATCAAAACAATCTACAATCACTAATCATAGATTCGTCGATGTAAACAAATGCTCACAAGACTTTAATGACCTCTGTGTCTGCGGGTAACAGTGTACGAGGTAGTACTAAATATAAAACCCACATTTTCTAGATAGCCTTTACAGGCTTGTTTTATTGTTATGGGAAAAGAGCAAATATTCTTATTGTGACAACAATTCGTACTTTTTGTTACAGTTTTATATGCTTTATATGTTTTGTTACACTGTTATATGATTTTATACTTCATTGTATAAGTATATGCACGTCTATACTTAAAATTAGTTTAATTGTTGTCGAGGCAAGCATTTCTTGAATACACTAAGAACCAGGTATATACTTAAATTGAATAGCATTGTTCTTCTGTCACGCATTTAGTAACTTTTATACTAAGTGTAAACTCAGAACCAGGTCTAAAACGAACAGATGTGAGCTTGCTTTGTTGACTTCCAAGATTTGAAGACTAAAACTTCTTAACTGTCCTATTGCACACTTAAGATTACTTTTTTTTTTACCCAGAACTCTGAACATGCAAAGTTATTCATATTAGCAATGACAAAGAATGAAAACGACTTCATTCAATTTAAAGCCTTGTAAAATGTACACTCATTTTTCAGTTAACCATTTAAGTTTCTTGTCTGATTTTCTATTATAGTCGAAAATGAAATAAATTGAGCAGAAAAAGCTAGTGCTGTGCTCCACATCTCCATCCGCTTGGTTACAACTTACATCCATCACGGTGATTTATAAAAATCATACCCTATAGTTATCAAATGATGTTCTCTCGTGGTCTAGTTAACCAATTTTTGTTGGTTTCTGTAAACAATGTATTTATTGTGCCACAAACTTATTCATTTAATTCGATGTTTATGGATATGACCACAAAGCATGAATGAAATTTGTGACACCAAACTTATGACTTGACATATACTAATCTCATTTTAACAATCATCAGTTTGTGTTATCAAAACTCATTTTTCACGAGCTTTATTTCATTCCAAATGCAAAGTTATAAAATTGTATACGTTCTTGATAGCCAATTTGTATCTGATGATACATTTGCATTTCATTCAGATAGTAAGAGCTAAAATCGATTGAAAACTGGTCATTTTAGTATTTATAGAATATGCAAATTTGCTATGAATGACCGGGCACATGTTAAGAAGCTTGTCCAGTGTTTTCAATCATCTACTATAATACATTTTTAACTGTTTGAGTAGTTGGTCCTAACAAAACGGGTTTAGATGTTAATCGCTACCAAAAGCAAACTTAAACGCGTACAAATATTTTTAAAGACCACAAATTAAGGAAAGATTTTTAAAGAATTGCATGTCTTTCCGCTCATTCATCACAATTTTTTGAGAATAATCAAATTTTCCACTTCTTGTTCAACCATAATTAAAAAAAAACAAGAACAAATGTTAGCTTTGTAAATTAATGTTTTTACTTAGAAATATATATTTTTGTTGTAGAAAATGTTTTATTTTAACCAATACACCACCATGAGAAAAATGCTGTCTTTGTACATGTAGTATACAATTGATAAATGTTGTACATATTTGTAAATGTCAGTTATGCTTTAAATCAATGTGTGTAAACCATATCTATTTTCAGATTTGGATATATCCTAAATGCAGTAGGTATTTAATGTATTTTTAATCTCTTGTTACATTTGCAATTACTTCTGAAAGAGTTATTAATCTATTTGGTAGTTTTATTCCAAAACTCAAAATGTCTTTAATACATTTTGTAAGTATTATTGTCAACATCATTTATACCAGTGAATTTTCACAATATATTTTCACAATTTCAAGGAAATTAAAAAGTTTGAATATATGAGATTAAAGATACTATTAAAAGATTTTCTTAGTGTATGATTCTTTTGCATTGAGGTTACAATTTTTGTTTGACATTTATCTATTTTTACCATTCTTATGTTATTCACCTACATACTACTGGAATATTCCCGTGAATATTTATGTTTATTTATAAGAAAGCGGACCGCAAAAAAACAAAGTTGGTGAAAACCCATGTTGTGAGTTACTACATTTCTAAAACTTGTTGTCTGCACGAATCGCAAAAAAACAAAGTTGGTTAAAACCCATGTAGTGAGTTACTACATTTTAAAACTTGTTGTCTGCACGAATCGCAAAAAAACAAAGTTGGTGAAAATCCATGTAGTGAGTTACTACATTTCCAAAACTTGTTGTCTGCACGAATCGCAAAAAAACAAAGTTGGTAAAAACCCATGTAGTGAGTTACTACATTTCAAAATTTAAAGATTCCACTAATGTGTTGAAAAGTGACTGGTTCAGAAAAGTGTTATTAAATGGTGAGATTTCATAAAAGTTTACTTTCTAACATTCCAACAAAAGTCCGTTTAAAGCATATAAACCAGGACACCAGTTGTGGAGCACTGGTTGGAGACCCACCAGGGATCAAACCCGGAACATTAGATGAGGAAGCCAAAGCTTTACTGGACTGTCAATGAGATCTCTATTAGTTACATGAGTGAAACGCAGTACTTTTTGATAGATGCTCACCTCAGTGATTAAGGATTAAAAGAAAAATGCATATCTTAAGAACCACAAAAAGTCCAAACACCCGAATAAGAGAAATATGTCTTTAACATATTGACCAGTCCAAATATGCACAGTACAGGGAAATAAACATATTAAACGACACATTTCTGTAAGAATCAATCTTGTCTAGGTTTTCTTTTTAATATTATTTTAAAAAAGATGCAATAATACCCTTTCATAATCTGTAAGCGAAAGAAATATGCCTTTGGGGAACTTTCACGATTACATCTGCTAAATACTTAAATATACGAAAATCTACACTATAATAAGCAGAAATGATAATGCTTTGCAATGGAATTGAACTAGTTCTTGATTGTAAGTTAATTTTATTTTCCATTAGATTCATTATCATAAAGTTCCCTCCTCATTAATAGATACAGCTATTAACTTAATATTAAACACCTTTTGATACTTTGAATGTCATCCATCCATATCATTCATGACATAAAAAATGGCACAACCACACAAATTACAAAATTATTTTCGTTGTATTCCAAATAGACGTAACACATGATATACCTTTAGCAGAAAGACAATCCGTAAGACATTTTTTCCAAGGTTTTTGTTTTGATATTATTGACATTGCATGTCTTTCAAAAGAAATAAATACTAAAAAAAAGGGAAGCCCATGCCAAGAGAAATTGCTTGAAACCTCACTAATAAATGTGATACATACTAGCGATGTCACAAGCGCAATGGTTATTGGTTGGCTTGTCAGTATTTGTTAAAGCATTTCAACCAATTAGAAACTCTTCAGTTTTATTGAATACTCAGTTGTGTGTTAAAACGATAACTGGCCTTTAATAGCCCCATAATATGTTTCTTAAGATGTGGAGATTAATAACGTTACGCTCTATGCGAACTTGGTATAAATATCAAGTAAATATTTATATTTAATTAATATAAATTAAATTTATCTTTAAAATTAATATTTTAAAAACACTTTGCTGCAATACTTCATAAGCCCTAGACACAAACACATTCTTTGCAAAAATATGTTTGGTGTATTTCACAAAATAAATTAATCAAAAATAAAATACAGTACATCCTTATTGTAATCTTTAAGTCACACTTGTTTCAAGATGTTTTGTTTTATTACAAAATTTAACATGATATTTTCACGTTATATCTCTTTAACTTTGATATAAACATTTCATGGCAAAATATATTAATACTCTCAAATTTGGAAATAAAATGCAAATGCCCTCAGGAGAACGTTAAAGGTTTCTGTGCCTAATACTAGAATAATAGGTAATTGTTTATATTTTAAAATAAACTAGAAAAAAATTATAATGTATTAATGAATTGAGTCTAATTTAATGGTTTGGTTTGGTTTATTGATGTTTATTTAACGGCACCACGGCAGTCAGAGTCAAATGTGCCAAAAGGGTGTTAATAAATAATGGTGTAAGAGTAAGGATAGTCAGGAGATGGAAGGTTTGTAAGGGAGATAAAAGAGAAAAGCTGAATGTTAGAAGAATAAAGCTAGGTGAAAAGAAAGGGGTGTGTAAGGTTAGGTGAAGAAAGGGAGGAGATTATATGTGGTGGAAGAGGTTGTTGTTGCAGAGGAAGTTGATGATGTTTGAAGAAGAATTGTTTTCGAATAGGTCCGAGATTGAGGAGACTACGGAGAGAAAAGATCTGGAGTTCTGGTGTAGGGGACAGGTTAAGAAAATATGCTTGATGGAGAGATCGATGTTGCAAGTGGGGCAGAGAGGGGAAGGTGAGCCGAAAAAGAGATGGGAGTGAGAACGAGAGGAGTGGTCGAGGCAGATGCGGGTGACAACGTCTTCGCTGCGGTCGCGACTATGCAGAGGGTTTGGTCCCAACTTTGGGTTTGATGGTGTGATGTTTATTACTGGTGTTGTTATTTCAGGAGTTTTGCCAGGTTTTGTTGATGAAGTTGGAGATGGAGAGACGGAGGTCTGAGTGTGGAATAGGAAAAGGAGAGATGATATTTGACAGAGCTTTGATAGCGGCTCTGTTGTCTCTCTCATTGCCAGGAATGCAGACGTGGCTGGGAATCCAGAAAAAGAATTTTTTTCTAGGAGGAAAGAGTGTGGAGTTTGTTGAGAATTTGTAGAATGAAAGGGTTGGATCAGAGCATGTTGATGATGCCAGTGAGGAGGATTTAGAGTCAGAGAAGATAACGAAACGGGACGGACAGAGAGTTCTATGAAGCTTAAGGCTAAGAGGATGGCCTTCGCCTCGGCAGAGTAGATAGTCGAAAACCTTTAGGAGAGGGTGAGGCCATGACAGGCGGCTGCAAAGCCTTCCCGTGTGGAGCCGTCGATGAAAAAGAAGGAGTAGTCATGGAAATGTCTACTGAGTTGACAGTATTTGGAGTGGAAGAAGGCTGGGTTGTGGAGAGCTTTCGTGAAGGAAGAAAGACCAAGGTTAACCTTGGAGGAGAAAGGGGGGTGAACAGTCCAGGTGGGTGTAGGTGGAATGGTGTGTCTGGCAATTGAAAAATGTTGATGTTGGCTTGGAGAAGTGGGAGTGCATCCGGATCCCGAAAGTTGGGGGTATGCCTTTGTTAAATTGAAGAGGTTGGTAAAGGAGAAAGAGCGGATGGAGTGGAAGCAAGGGTTACGTAAATTAGTGAGGATGCGGAGAGCAAAGGAGAGGCCGGCCTTTGTGCACGGGAGGTCGAAGGGGAGTTTGTTGGCTTTGACGTGGAGACTGGTGATAAGGGAGGTGTAAGTGGTATCAAGGCAAAGCTTTGGGGCAGTGTTTCAGTGACCTCCAGGTGTTTCAAGTAAAATTTGCGGGCGGGGGAAATTTGCGGGAAGATAAAATTGCCATAGTCCAGCCTGGATCTGAGGAGGGAGCAATATAAGGTGAGCAGGGTGAGAAGATTTACCCCCGAGTTAGTGCTTTAGAGGACCTTTAAGATTTTGTGGCATTTGGTGTTGATGTGGGGGAGATAGGAAAGTTTAGAGTCGAGAGTGTTTTCGAGGAAGCAAGAACTGTCTTTACTGGGGATTATGGAATCCTTGAGATAGAGATTGAAGTGGAGGAAGAAGGAGCTGTTGTTGTTGAAATGGATGAGAACAGTTTTGTTTTTTGAGAAGTTGAATCCGTTGGAATCGCTCCAGTGAGCCAGACTGTCCAGACAGTGTTGTAGGTTATTTTGGAGAGTATGGAAACATGGGGAGGATGAGTAGATAGTAAAATCGTCGAAATAGAGGGAGCTTTTGATGTTGGGGGTGAAAGTTTTGGTGATGCATTTAATTTTGAGGATAAAGAGAGTGAGGGAGGAGATGCTGCCTTTGGGGACACCCAGGTGTTGGGTGTACCTTCGGGAGTAGGTGTTTCTAATATGTACTCTGAAATGGCGGAAGTCAAGGCCGTCAAGGCCTTGAGAGGAACACCCCGTATTTTTAGGGCGGAGAAGAACTCGGAGTAGGTGAACGGGAGATTGCAGTTTTCCTGATTGTGGGACTGAAATTAAGAGGGTTAATTTCAGCCTTAATTTTCTGGTTCCGGAAGGAGTAAGAAAGATTGTCATTTGAGAAGGTTTTGGCGAAAGTGGAGGCTAGGCAGTCGGTAATGTTTTGAGGTCGGTGATTTTGGTGTTGTTATGGATGAGGTGAGAGATGTTGTTGGAAGAGCTTTTCCCTTTGAAGTTACGGATCATATTACAGACTTCGCAGGGGGCAGCCTGGAGATTCAGGAACGAGACATAGGTCTAATTTAATGGAAGGGAAAATATCTACAACTTGAAATAAGTGTATTTCAATACAACTTGCTGTAATGCGTACTTCATAAGTTCAAAAAGAACAAAAACATGTAACTTACAAAAACATTGTTTGTGTATTCCACAGAATAAAACCAAAATAAAAATATGATGAACATGAGTAGCAGAAAGACAAATCTCTTTAAGCCATACTTCTTTCAAGATTTTTGTTTTATATTGACATTCTATGAAAAATATATCAATGCATTCATCATCCTTCTTTTTTTAAATATGGACGTAAAATGCATATGCCTTTGGGAAACTTTGAAAATTTTGTTTGTTTAATACTTAAAACAAGAAAATTTACAGTACAAACTTAACAACTAAGAATATCGACAGTTTTAAGTAAATTGAACTAGTTTTTGATTGTAAATTCATGATAATTTTGTTTAAATTTGTTGCACTAACATTTGTGAGGTATTGATGAGAAAGGCATTTACCCAAGTAGAATATGATAGAAGTGCATTTGTTAATAAAAAGGATAAATTGACATTCCCACTTTTTCATATTATATGCCAGAGGAAAATTAAAGAAACAACTGGTGACAAATGTTTATACTCACTATTATTCATTGCCATAAACCTGGTTGATTCACTACTTAAGATCGTTGGATGATGGTTGCATTGTGTTGGGTTATGGATTGAGTAGCTGCTGCAGCCAGATATAGCCAGTTCTGAGTTTTGTAATACTCAGTTGATAATATTCAGTCTTTATCAAATTGGTGTCAGCAAAAACTGATATCACAACAAATAGTGATATCACAACAAATAGTGATATCACAGGAAGTAGTAATATCACAACAAGTAGTGCAATCACATTAAGTAGTGATATTACAGCAAGTAGTGATATCACAACAAGTACTGATATCACAAGTAGTGATAACACATCAAGTGGTCATATCACAACAAGTAGTGACATCACACCAAGTAGTGATATCACGGGAAGTAGTGATATCACAACAAATAGTGATATCACAACAAGTAGTGATATCACACCAAGTAGTAATATCACAACAAGTAGTGACATCACACCAAGTAGTGATATTACAGCAAGTAGTGATATCACAACAAGTACTGATATCACAAGTAGTGATAACACATCAAGTGGTCATATCACAGCAAGTAGTGATAGAACAACAAGTAGTGACATCACAGCAAGTAGTGATACCACAACAAATACTGATATCACAAAAGTAGTGATATCACAACAAGTACTGATATCTCAACAAGTAGTGATATCACAAGTAGTGACATCACAACAAGTAGTGGGAAAACTGTGTTTCTTAGTTATTTAATTTTGATTAACTGCTTATCCTTGAAAATTTATTTTCAACCACAAAAATTAAACAAGAATATTTCCAATCAGAAAATTGTTCAACAAAATTGATAAAATCATTCAAAAGTTTAACTTTTTAAGGTATAACATTAACTGTGAATGATTGACGGACCATTTTTCCTAAGGAAAATATTGCCTCATGTGAGACCTCTGTTACTTCCCATGAATTAGCACAAAAGACAGTCACTTTTCAACCAAGAGCTTCTTTAGAACAAAAAAAAAACCTTTCAAGCAAGTAAAAATATAATCACACTGAGTTTAAATAGTGCAACAAGAAGTAAATTACAAATGCAAGTATTTCTGACAATGATGTCATAAATCATTGCTAAGGTAATCACACATATTTTGTGTGTACATTATATAGATACCATTACAACTACAGTATACAAAACATTAAACGTTTCCCAAAATAAACACAGCTCGTAAAATCTCTTCAAGGGAATTAAATCATGTCCTTTAACTAAAAGCTTCAAGCATGGAAAATCAAGCAATACAGAACAAAATATAAAAACGTTTTTCCTGTAAATATATTTTGGTACAGATATAGGTGAAGGTTGCACTCTTTGCAAGAACAAAGTTCAGAATAGAGCTTGTTTCCATCTCAAAAAAATTAGCTTTTAGTCAGAAAGATCTGCCATTTTCTGGAGGTCTCTAAGGGATACACAAATATACTAACGACAAGGTTAATTGATAAAGCAGTGTCTAAATTCAGCAGCTTCATATCATTTAATGCATATCAAAATGCTTGTGATAAATGACTGACCTATCCTATACAGCAACTGTGAATGAAACACTTACTATAAAATGCTACAAGTGATTTGGGAAATGCTGACAAGTTAAAAGCCTTAATTAGGAATCCTATTAAACAAAGCTGAAGTTTTGTCCCTGATTATTAGAGGCATTTTGTAATGAATGCGAAAAAAACTTCAAGCATAGAAAATCGACCAATATACAGAGCAAAATATAAAACATGAATAGATTTTGCATCAAATTCACTTTTGTAAATAAATGGGTCAATGATGTACGATTTTAAGAAGAAAGTATTGTCACATCTCGTGGGAAATTAGCTATTAGTTGGGATCAGAATGATTTGTCGTTTTCTGGAGATCTTTTTAGGGATATACAACGATAGTTAACTGCAATAGCATTGTCAAAATTTAGCATCATATTATTTAACGGAAATGAAAATATCCCTCTTGAAAGATAACTGTGAACAAGTTTTATAATGTTCTTGCATAAAACTGTCTTTCAGCCTGCAAAATTATGGGAAAACTGTGTTTCTTAGTTATTTAATTTAGATTGACTGCTTATTCTTGCAAATTTCATTTTCAACTGCAAAAATTAAACAAGAATATTTTCCATTATAAAAATGTTCAACAAAATTGATGAAAGCATCATTAAAAAGTTTAAAATTTTAGTAAAGGAATACAGTCAGTGATATTGCATGAAATTAATTTTGCCAAAGTTGTACCGCTATACAAAGAATTTAACAAATTATGCTACAGACAGTGTAGAAAATTTCATAAAAGATAGTAACAGACAGGTTACAGCTTGAAAAAGTCGAAGCTAAAATCATCATTTATCCCAGATGATAACAGAGTATAAGTATAAGAGTATGGAAACAATGCCTAAAAAATCGGAGACAGAAGTAAATTTCAATAAAAACAAACATATTGTTTACACATTACATGATAAATAACTCTGGCCATAAATTTCAGTCTATTGCACCTAAACTATAAGTCACAGATGAAAACATCATTTTAAAATGACCAGTAACCAAATCCACAATACCTGGCCCTTTGAACCATCTATAGATGATTGGGATTGATAAAAATTGAACCATCTGTGGTGGATTTCTTAATTGTGTCTATCAGTCTAAACTTTATACCCACCAAAATGGAGGATCTTGCGGGTGAAAAGACTGAAAATTTGTAGCGAGGATTGGGCGTAATGATTTAGACTAAGGCCTACATACTCAATGTTTACCTTGTCTTTTGGGAATCTAAAGAATATTCAAACAATTTATGAATCAAGAGTACACAGTATTTGTTACATACTGGTCTATCACATTGCAAACACTGGAGCATGAGAAAAGTAATTCTAAAGTGCACGAATGTATGACTACAAATTAATGGGAAAGAATAAACGCATCACTTCAGTGTAAGTCAATAAACCACAGGTTGTATAACCTCATGAAGTGCCTTTTGACCTAGCCTAAAGGCACACCGAATGCAATGCAGCAAGTTATTGTTTAAACAAAACTGAACAAAAGAAATGGCAAGATACATTTTGACATATTGTTTTTGAAGTATGGCCTTTCAGTTTGTACATGAAAATTGATTTGAGGGTGTTTTCGGGTCCACTAAAGGTAATTCGCTCTGTGACAAAACATTACACCCCACTTAACCAAATTTCTCTACGACATGAATATTTTTTTGTGCATATTTTCCAGTATGATTAAAAAGCTTCTAAAAAATCACTTTCTGCGCCGTCTTTGGTGTGCAACAGCTATAGGCGAGATTTGAGGGGACAAAGGGGCACTTTCCTCCACTTGATGTGAGGGAGAAAAGGGCGCACTTTCCCCCACTTGATTTGAGGGGGTAAAGAGGGCACTTTCCCCCACTTGATTTGAGGGGGAAAAGGGGCACTTGCCCCACTTGATTTGAGGGAGAAAAGGGGGCACTTGCCTCAACTTGATTTGAGGGGCAAAAGGGGCACTTGTCCTCACTTGATTTGAGCGGGTAAAGAAGGCACTTTCCCCCACTTGATTTGAGGGGACAAAGGGGCACTTTCCACCACTTGATTTGAGGGGGAAAGGGGGCACTTGCCCCCCACTTGATTTGAGGGAAAAGGGGCACTTGCCCCCCACTTTTTCCCAAATTTGTATCTTTTTTATGGTGATTTGTTGCATCATGGTGTGATTTTGCACCCCCTCCTTACACTTTTGATTTTTCCCTCCTATTTTTGGTCGGCAAATCCCACCCATGGCAACAGCCTTTATATCTTTACGACGAAATTGTCATTGATTTGGTCATGCTTACAACAACTTTGCACAATTTCTATATGTCAGCTCAGTGCGATAATTACTCCGAGTTCCAATTACGGGTGTGCTTTATTAACAAGATCTCTTCATTTCTGGAAGGAATCTAATATATGATGTGCTTTGTAACTAAGCTAGTATTGTAATCAATACATAACAGAATATCGTTGAATCATCAACGCGAGCATTTCCAATTAAAGGTTAATAAGGTGCAATCTCTAAGGGGAATATAAAATGATGCAGCACATGGAGGGCAACTGCCCACTCTCTTGACTAATGGTAATTAGTCATTAGTCATTAAGTACTCTCTTGACTTAATGGCAGCCCTTAATGGTAAGCACCTGGCTGTCAACTGGCTTACATAATTTACTAAGAGATCACCATAACATACAACAGCATCATTAGTTATTCTTTTCCCACAGTAGATATACCGCCATTACAGTCTGCAAAGCATCAAACTATAAGACTGCCTTCAAATACAAAATTAATTTGATATACTACAATCAGAATGTCCATCAACACAACATTTACAAAGTTCTCTTACTACAGCAGTGTTAGACGGACTTTAATCAAACTGTCTCACTGACATGTCGTGTCACAAAATAATTTCACAAATGCACAATTACAAACTATCAAGTTTCAATAATGGTTTTTTTCCAAGAATATGTCCATCACGATTTTAAATGTAAAACTGAAAAAACATCACACACAAATCACTATATTGCAAATGTAAGAAAATAAATAGAGGTGTGTGCCGAAAGACATGTTTAAGCCTGTGATATAATTCATAAAGCGATATGTACATATCACATACTTTATCTAGTGCATGTAGATCAAATTAAATGAACTAAATTGATAAAATACAGACAGTGTTTACATATAACACTTCACTACATGGTAAAAAAAATACCATCTAGAAAGTTTTGGTAGCTGGCCATCTGAAGCCACAAATATGGCATTCCCAATATCTCCTACAATGTTGATCATCCAAGCCCCCACCATGTTACCCACTTAATTGACACTGAAAATATTTTTAGATACAGCAAATTTATTATACACACTATTCATTGTTATATGCTCTGTGCACATCACGACTTGATCACATAAAGGATATACATAAATAATCCAGGCCATCATTTTGCAGACACCTACAAAAGTACTCAAATCAAATACTAACATTTACCTTTAATAGAAGTACTTTTAACACAATATAATCAAATGTACCAATCTATTATTTGCCAAGTATTTTCATTTCTAATCTATTAACAAACTATCATATACTACTCTATTTATATGTACTAAATACTAAACTTTTATCTACTAATCTATTATTTACTAATCTATTATTTACTAATCTATCATTTGCAAATCTATCATATACTACTCCATTTAAATACATACTAAATACTAATCTATTATTTACAAATCTATAATTTAACTAATCTATCATTTGCAAATCTATATATATACTACTCTAAATATTTATATATTTACTAAATTTACTAATCTATTTGCAAATTTCATATAATCTATTATTTACTAATTAATTATTTGCTAATCTATTATCTACTAATCATTAAATCTGAACCCCATTTATACGTACTAAATACTAATCTATTATTTACTAATCTATTATTTACTAATCTATTATTTACTAATCTATTATTTACTAATCTATTATTTGCAAATCTATCATATACTTCTCTATTTATGTGTACTAAATACTAATCTATTTATTATTACTAATTTATTATTTACTAATCTATTATTTGCAAATCTATCACATACTACTCTATTTATACGTACTAAATACTAATCTATTATTTACTAATCTGTTATTTACTAATCTATCATTTGCTAATATCTTCAGATTGGCTAAACTTTAATTGGCTAATATATTTACATTTTAGCAAACATCTGCAAAAATAACATACTGTACAAGAACTGACATACCTTCACAGAACTATGATATATCCCAGAGGTAAATTTGTGTAAAAAGATAAAAGTACACCCCCCCTCAAAAAATTTGTTCCCCACTTCAAAAATGTACAGTATTTGTTTTCTAAAGTTCAAACTTTTGCATACTTATTCAAATAGAATGTCAATTAAAAAGTTTTAAATTAGGTCTCTTTTATTTACAATACATTGCGAAGGTAAAATTACTGAATGTTATTACTTTGATCATCCAAGGTAAATTATATTATAGTCAGGTACTTTTTCAAAGAAAAATATATCTGAATTGTTTGTGAGAACTTTGAGTTTGAAAAGATTTTGATTATCTGCTAGATATAACATTAAAATCAAAGCAGAAAAAATTAGTCATTAAATTTAGGAAAAAAGGTATCAATTGTTTAGGATTAAAAGTTTACAATACTTATCAGCTTATCAGCGATGAATTATAAGCGGCAGAGAAATAAAATTAACATAATTTGTCTTTAAATTTGGTCATTGATAATGATGAGAACGTGCTTTTAGTATAATAGTAAGTAGCAGATATCAAAGACCAACTCAGGCAATAAACTTAACCCACAGCAATACACTTGCCTATTTGCACACATACCTACACACCTTTAGTTAAGTTAAATCCATACTAAAGGCATATAGACGGCCTATTAGGCTTGTGTTTATCCCTGGTTTCCATGGTGTATGTAAAACAGCACATAACTTCCTCTGGACAGGACTCAAGTCCATCGCAGGTTAACTTCCTAGTTGGGCAGACTGGAGCAATTAGAGAAAAGGACTTTCCTGAAAGGACACAATGCAGCGTTTGCGACAGGAATCGAACCCGGTACCTTTCCCATTTAAACATGACACCTTTAAAGGAGCACTAGACCGAAAATTGAGGACGCTAGTTTTTCCGAATTTCACAGATATATTATCCACAAAGATTGATACACTTCATGGCTCTATAGCCCACGGGCGACGTGGGGGCAAAGATCACTTGAATATTCCTATTAAACAGAAATATGCTATACCGTTGCTTGCTAGATAAACATTTTATTTACGCCTTAAAAATACGCCTTCACATTATGGTCTAGTGCTCCATTAACAACTGCACCCCTCGCTACACTCTTATACATCAAAACAATTCATTCAAATGTAATTTTGGTAAATTTCACAATATTCTTATCACACTTAAAGAACTTATGGTTTACTTATTTTTTTAAACATATAAATCACTGCATTATGTTACAATGCCAGATGTGAATGTCCCAAGATAACATATAAATTTGTGATGTCACACTAAATGATGAACAAAAATATAACAGGATTCC
>JAIGNY010002039.1:517500-657500 GCA_020152595.1 Chiridota heheva
AATCACTGCGCCGAACCAAATGAGAACCCCCAGAAAAAAGGCTTAAGAAATATTTCTTGCTTATATGCCACTATACAATATGGGGCTAGGAATACGTCCACGTTTTGTGCTTCAAAATAAAAGATGAAGATATCAAATACGACTTACGACTAAAACAGATAAAAAAAAAAAAAAAAAAAAATCGGAACTAATTTGTCTTGAAACTGATCATTGTGGCGGGTGCTTTAGTGTTTTCGATATACAGTAAGCGTGCGAAAGCGTAAGCGCGTGAGAATTTAAATATGCCGCGGTAGACAGGTACTCTAGCGTGGCTGGAAGTTTGTTTACAAAAAAATTCGATTTAAGTGTATCGTGCGTGCACAACACTAACGCTAGGACGTCCAAATCTACCTTACGGTCTATGCATAATGCACTGACTACTGGGATTTCTACGACTTTTTAAAATTTATTTTAGATATGTTTTTATTTTTCTTGACACCAGGATGTCCTGTAAGTATGCATGATTCAAACATTTCTTTAGTTCAGCACACAGTGGTCGAAAACATATTTAATTTCGTTGACTTCTCTGTAGAACCCTATCATCGTCAGCGGATCCAGACTATCCTAACGTAATCTGTATAGGCGTAGGCTTAAGTGTAGCCTCATATCGAAAAAGAACATTGAAATTGCAATGTTCTGTAAGAAATTAATAGAATAGATAACCGAATATAGTATGAAAAGATAACTAATTAATTTTTTCGGCTTTTTAAATACATATGTAAGGAAAATATTTTTGATCTCCACATTTTTTTTGTATTTTCCCTTAATTTACAGATTTAGGGCACCCCAAAATCCAAGAGTTTGACATAAATATATCGAAAAGTTATTTTAACGAATAACATGATCCAGAGAAAGAGGTGATTATGTTTAATGAATTGAGCATTCCATTTTTCTTCTTTTTAAGTTCATGTGCCATTGGCATCAATCTGAAAACAGGAATTAACACTTGAATTCTGAACCATCAAATATCAATAGTTTTTGACATTGGGGCACTACATTCGATACCATATTCCGTCTTTTCGTTAAACGATGACCCAAATAGTATCACCTTCACTGTTCAAACCCTGTTATTATTAGCTTTATCATTTGTATACTTTATTATATAGTAATCATCATCATCATCATCATCATCATCATCATCATCAACATCATCATCATCATCATCATCATCATCATCATCATCATCATCATCATCATCATCATCATCATCATCATCATCATCATCATCATTATTATTTTGTGATTTACAATAATTAAGCTTGGTGACTTAAGATAACAACTCCCTGATTGAAACTTCTAGTACAAGAGCAACCATATCTAAATGATTAGTTGAAGATATTTGAAGTGAAATGCACTTGTCCGAGATTATCTGTGACATCGCATCCTAATAAAACTTCAAAGTCGTTGTGTGGTGCGTTGAAATATTTTGTGAAAATAAAATGGCGTCTATATCGAGATAAATGCGCCCTTCCCTCTTTTTGGATAAGGAAAATGTTCTCGAACATATCTTTTTTAAAAGATACATTAAAAAGTATTTTCAACGGCGGTGTGTTACGTTCCCCTTCTACTGCAGTTTTGTTTGAACAATTCCCTTTAAGAACATTTGCAAGCATCTTTAAAACCCGATATGTCCATTGACGGACTTAATTATCAAAAGGAGTTTCTTTATAATCATGTGGGTTTTGTCCTTTATCGTACAAAACTCAAATCTTACTACCAGACAAATCCGTTCAAGATCTATGAACAGGTAGTTACACCTTGAGCTTAAGTGGAAGAAAATAGAGGCCTATACTGTAAACCACGAAAAAAGCGAAAAGGTTTCACCAAAACCGTTAAGAATTGATTATTTGACAGCAATTGAATTTGTAAGCCTTATTCGAATACATTATGCAAATTTTATTTGAATTTTGACTCATCACAAGGTGAAACCTATCAATTTTCTTATTTTAACTTATGATATTAGTTAACTGGAAGCAGTTGATCATGACCAAAGGTTTTTTGATCTCCACTATACCTTCAAATAAAAATTCAGCAGGAGAAAACAGTCTGGTGATCTTTAGTGATGGAAATTTAGGACAGAAACTTAAAGAATAACATGTAGATTTACAAGATGTGAATGCCTTAAATGTTTATGACATGAATTGAAATGTACATATAAAATGTAAAATGTCATATCCTACCTGTCATTTTTATACTGGACTCTTGATGCAGTTATCAGATTTTAGGTCATTTATCTTTTTGAAAGATAAATATGTATTAGGAGTTTTTGAATCCCATTGAATATTCTTGAAATTATCATGAATAGTCGTGTAAAATGAATAATTGGAGAATGTTGTTCTTTGAGTCACCTCTGACAACACATTCGACGTCATTGTTGTCTTAAACAATGTGAAACTAAAATCTCTGCTCAATTATACTTTGCCTTGCAAAGTGTAGCACTTTGGTAAATGTATTTCCCGAATGACAACCACAAGGTAATGGACAAGGTTCCGGGATATTACACATCCGGCCAAGGAACTTTAGAGATTAACATTTACATTGTTTAGAAACACGTGTTTTGTGTAAACATTATTCGTCTTCACGACAGCTGGCTTTATCGCTTATAAATGCAAGTTTTGTATGCATTGCTTTACTAAAGACAAGTTACAAACGTTAACATCTATTTATTCATTCCTCATGGGTTTTTTTTTTTTATTCATATTTTTGCTTCTTGACTTTCACATATATAACAACCCAAAAGGCTAACGTGACTTCAAACTGAAGTATCCTGTCAGGAACCATCTGAAAGGTAGCAAGAGTCGGGACAAAGTACGTCACTACATGTGCATCAATCAACGGGAAAATCCATACTGTCCTTTGACTACAACCTCCTCGTCAATAATCTTTCGCTTCTGTAAGTTCTCATACCAATTGCTTACCTCAATACTTTGAAGGTAATATAATTCATCTGTCAAATAGTCGTTTAAACAGCCGTTTCAACTAGTTTGGGGGAATATGGTAGTACAACATAATCCAGTGGACTGATAATGTAAGTGTGCTTTTCCATCAGCTATTGAAATATTGAATCCAGAAAGTTATGAAATTATAAGATTTTATCACTTTCGATTTAATTTATTAAGTTGAATTCAGAAATGCTTTAATAAGAAAGGTTTTAAGATTCGTGAAGAAATGTTCAATGCAACGTGCGAGAAAAAAACTGTCAATAAACCTAACATTCATTTCCATGTTTTGTTTTCCTTTGTGTGATACACGGGGGTAGTTGCCTTCTAAATGGCAACGCCATGGATACAACTCCCAACATGTAACGTGTGTAACGTGGGTGGGTTCTGTTCTGCAGGTATCAAATACCTCTCCGGGATTAAAAACAACGCAAAGTAGCAAGGCAAAGTACACTATGTCTGTTGGCCTTATTGTTATCATTGCCCTAACTCCCGTTTTAAAGTCACAAACAGATTTGGGCGTTTCAGATTGCAAATAATTTTTACTAAGAGAATAATCGAATGAAAAGATATTATTCCACAAAGAGATTAAAGGCTGTAAAAGATATTATTCTACCAAGAGATAAAGAGGCTGTGAAACATTGGAAAGGTATTTTAGTAAATAAAAAAGCCCAAGCATACTCTGTCGGGTTTGCTTCTTGTGATACATGCCTGTCATTCCCATTCTTAATACCACAAACAGATATTGACGTGCACATTGCGAATACATTTTATAGAGAGAATAGTAGAATAAAAAGATACTCTTCTCGAAAGAGATTCAAATCTGTGAAACCATTGGGAAATGTTATAATGATATATTTGAATGATGATAATATTATTAAAAATGCTAATATTGTTCAAGAACTTTGCATGAAATAAAACATTTCCTTCATTTATGATATTTGTAGCCCTTACGACACTCATATATAGTAACTACTCCGTAAAAAAGTCAGTAATATCTTGCATCATAATTTATCAAAATGAATTTCAAAAGGAGACGTAAACATGGTGTAATTTCACTTTTTACCTGTCACGTTGAGGGGTGCATCATAAGGAGACGAGGCTTGGGATATAATCTAATATTGATCCATAATTTCAATTCAATTGGATAAAAATACAGTCAAAGTTTGATCACATGACAGTCAGAATAATGCTGTAAGTAAGATATTGATATCAGAAACTATCAAAGGCCATTCTCTATGTGGTTTTTGGCTTTTCCTGCCAGAATGAGGAAGCACTGGTCAAGTGTTTATTCAATGTTGTCTACGCAATATTATATTTAGAAGTAAAATGTACGGTTAAAGGATTAGTTCAGTGATCAAGCAAGTCTATCTTATATGGCAGAGGACTTCAAAAGACACAAACCGTGAAGAAAGCTTTCAAACAGCGTATTTTGTTAAGGAGCTTTTCAAATGTAAAGGTCTGTATTACTTCTGTAGAAACGGCTGAAATCAGACTAGCTGTGGCATCACATCCGCAGATTCCTCAAAGTCTTTATGTAATCTATTATATTTTTAAACGGATGCAAACTGGAACTGTGAGAGATGACCCCTGGTACTACCCAACAAGCTAGTTGCAGGGCAACGCATTATCAAGTTTCTGCTTGAAATGATGATTTCAATAACATCTTTTTTCCCCGTCAAAATGGCAGACACAGCTTGTAAACTTTTATTGCATATGATAACAATAATGGATTTACATAAGAAAACGGAGTTATTCCGCTAATGACATCACATATTTGTATACTTTCTTCAAATAGTTTGCCTTTAAAAGAACCGAAGTTGAATGAGATATAAATATTCCTGAATTTTAAAAATATTAACCTATGATGGCACTAGATCTTACAATTCGAAATAGATTATACAGAAGAAACTTATATAAATACTTTGTATTTCTCTTTAACAACAGTTATTCAAATCTATGAACATGTACTGGATGCAATCTACGCAGTTTTTGAATTTTGGAAAAAGCACTTTAGTTTTTGACTTATGGCTGATCAAAGTTTGATCAGTTTATAATATATTTGAAAGTTGTGATATATTACTGGGCGAACAGGTGAATTCTTTAAATTTCTTGCATAGATCATAGTCACTGAAAATCATGGGAAAGTCAATTCCCATGATTTAGAATATGATCAAATGATTGGGGAAGGATAAAGACTTACGTTTTGGAGTGAGAATCTGCTCTACCACTTCAAAGAATTATAATAGACATTTAAAGCAAAAGCATTTATAAAAGAAAAGAAAATATTCATGTCGATGCCGGAGATTGAAAAAAACGCTATGAAATAGTTAATCGAATTAACCGATTTTAATGAATTTATTCCCTACTGTGATTACTAAACTATAGCATTTTCAATTTAGCTTTATCGCTTTTACCGACACATATGATCAATATTTTTTCATAAAACGGCACAGAACAAATCTAGGCTTCACCATTTTAGTAGTTTTTTTGTTTTCTACGAGGGATAACTTTTCCAACAAGTTCCTTTCTGAGGCTTGGTGCTGTCTATATCACCCCTGCCAGCTTTACTTAAAAACCAATTCTTCCATCTGCCCATTTAAGTCTTTCATTTTTATTTCTAAAATCGTAGGTCAATCTACCAATGTGACCTTATATAGTCACATCTGGTAACGTCGACAGATTGTAACAGCTGATTTTTTCATATCGATAATAAGAATCTGAAAGAAACCTTTACACCCTTAGTCATTCTCGAAGACAAATCGATTATTTCAAAAGAACCTCTAACATCGAATGTTGGTTTTGCAGTACAACCTACTATTTTCTATCAGCCATCCGTCTTCTTTAAAACATTAAACATAAATATAATGCCATAGGATTAAAATAATTATGACATTGATACCCCACCACAGAAACCAAGGAGTTTTCTGACTAGAATACTTTAAAGAAAGCTAACCTTTAACAGTACTTAACATGCATATCGGTTGTGTTCCTTTATGCTCCAGAACAATGGCCTTGTATTGTGTAGAACTTTTCGGGCACGAGGTTTATGTGCATGCCTCCCCTTATAGCTCCTTACACATATTACAATACAATCTGTTTAAACTACAATTGACTTAACATCTATTTTACCTATATCTCAAATGGTGACATCCACCAGTTTAATCTTCAAACATTAACAATACAATATCCCCTGAAACCAACTGCGTGTCATATTTCCCCAGATTCAGCCTAATGTCAGGCTTACAACAACTGGATCATATTTGTATATTCCTATCACTACGATAACATTTTTGATAGCCTACGTTATACCTCACCAAGGCCTAAGTGAAGCTTTGTACTCGAAATCTATAGTAATCTAAATCTTTTACCATATTTTTGATATGCATACAATCGTTCACACTATCCATGACCGAGATATCAGTAGTATAATGGTAGCAAAAAAATTCACACTATTTCCTCGCTCGGGCTTCGCCCTCGCTCGGAAATAGTGTGAATTTTTTACAAATTTACACTTTGTTACCATATTTACACTTTGCTACCATATTTACACTTTGCTACCATTAGTTTTTGTTTTTTTCGTGTTTTGTTTATTTATTCTTTCTCAATTGCAATATGTGAAAATGGATATGAAAAATGACAAATAAATGCAAGAAGATTGTGTTTTTCAAATCATGGAATATTTTCTCGTTTTTCTTAACCCTATTACACGGAACTAAATTACATTGTAATAAGTGGACATATGTTTTAAAGTGAATATGAATTAAGATACATATGTTATAAAGTGGATATATCATATAGGAATCAAGATACATATCAACATACACATTCAGATAAGATGTAATATTCAAATGTATTTTTTGTTTAAAATATTGACCATGTACAAACAATGTAAACTACATGTTTGTTCAGAATTGAAAAATGATGAAGTTCACTACTAAAAAATGATAGTCTGCCATACCGCACGGAGCTGGGATTACCAGTCCTGACCATCATTTTTGTTCGGATCCTTACCAAATCATTTTTCAATTCTGAAAAAAATTGCACAACCACCCTCTCCCGCTTTCCCAAGCCCACCCGCACCACCGTTCCAGCCCACTACATATTTGTGGCCCAATCATTATCTTCATCCCCACTGCTATCCGAACTCCAATCGGAATCATACCAATCGGGAAACAGAGCAGTTTGACGAACACATTTTTTCACAATTATTCTCCCCCTCCCCACCTGCGCCAACCTCAGCCACCTGAATTTGGTATGCTCCCAATGCTTCATGACCAGACCCTGTTCTCTCCATAGAGCGTTCTTACACTCTAAAAAGTAGTACCGCATGCATGCAGGACATGTACAAAAACAACCATTCTCGTCTGCTGTCTTGTTTACGGTAAACTTATAGGGTACTTTGATGGGCAGAAACTGCTCCTTCATGGACCTACTGGTACCAATGGCCGTACGCTTGTAATGAAACAAGAGCAGTTTCGACACACGATCGTTTGCCTCCCAAGATTCCTCAAACCCCCTTGAGTTTCAAGGTCGCAGCCATGTCCCAACCACTAGGCAAAATGCCCAGGGCTGGATCCAGAGCTAGATCCGCCGCCTGCATCAGGGGGATCATGTCATGGGTCGATAGTTTTCCGCCTGTATTATAGGACTTTGTCTCACACTCTGGAACCAGATGAAAATAGTTGGTCAGTGTCCATGGAACAATCGGACCCTTCAACCTCATAGAGGTTAAAGAGCGGCCCGTACCGTCCTCCATCGATAGGAGGGCCCCCACCTTGGCAAAATGGGTCTGAAGCATGGTAATACAGGCCATAGACACCATCATGTCTATGGACGCTTGGCGACTCATTTCCGACCAGGAATAGCCATCCAATTCTTCCTCCCAACGGGGACAAAGGTCATGGATGAATGAGCACCTGAGTGGCGCGCCAGCACTACTGCATCTCACGCAAGAGTTACAGCAATGATCAAGGCAACTTTGCTCAAAAGCATACTTGGTCACAAAGGCATCTACCTCCTCTGGCAAGAAATACTCTGCTGCCACCAAATTGTACTGGGTACCATTGGGTGGCCCCCCTACCGATGCCCTCCACCCCCTTTGAAAAATACCCTCCACTATTCTATTGCAGTCTACATTGTTTGTCAAAAGCATTTCCAAGTGCCTACATATTGCCAATTGATTTACTGCGGTAGACCTTTGGGGTATGGAGCTGGTTTCGGGACCCGTGGACGCAATTTCAGACTGATATTCATCCTTGAAGTGCATGGGCGGCATAACCCTCAGATACCCATCCCCGTTTGAATTATAATTTTGCAGGGTGAAATGGTTATCATCTGCCCACCCCAGGATCTCTGCAGCTTCAAGACGCTCCACCTGAGAGCGCCTCACAAAATTAAAAACCTTGACACTCCAAGTCCGCAGAAACCTAGCATGTATGGTCAAAATCTTGAATAAAAGATACAAGTGAACATGCTCTAACTCTCTCTTAATTACAGCAGATGCCTTTCCCTGAGCCAAAGTATGTTTTATCCCTTTATGTACGATGGCTATGCTATCTTCGTTTTCTTTGTGCCACTGGGAGTTATTCCAATTACCTAAGAAAAAAATAGAAAAAGAAAAAAATAAATTTTTGGTCTATTTTATTTTAAGACTTTTAATCCCCTTCCCCAGGAAAGTCATGGCTGTGCCAAATGGAAGGGAAATCCCAATGGTTGTGGGGTGTTTCGACCCATCCAACTTTGTGAACCAGTTTCTAATATCTAGGGTAGACCTCCCCTTAAAGTGGCTGACAGAAGCCACACACCCCCCAGAAAATTCAATGCGGTGCCTCTGATCTAACGGTGTATCATCCCCCTGTTCTGAACAATCTTCATTCATTGCCTTTCTGAAATTTTCTTAACAAATACAAACAGTTTGATAATCTTTGTAAGCCATTACATACACAAAGACAGCATTTAATGACTTTGACAATTTTGTCCCCTTGGAGTGGTCCGACACTTTAAACGGTTTTGGTTTTAGAGAGCTTGTTGCCAGGCTGTCCAAAACTTTGGCTTTTTTGTCATTAAATGCTGTCACATTTATAATCATGATATTGTCATTGGTACGCTTAACAAAAAAACTGTACCCCAAACCATAGACATTCAAATTCTTTCCCCATATTGAAATACATATTTTAATGTTTGTGATGATTTCTTCTGAGACTCACTAGTAATGCCGTGTTTCGTCACCTTTCCCATAATGGTCTCGGGAGTTTGCTTCGTGGCTCCTGCTGTTGCTCCCGCTTGTGAGGTTGTAGCCGAAGAGGCTGCCGAACTAGTTGCCCTATTCCCCTTGGTTGCACCAGCATCTTTGCTTGCTTTGTTTGCCTTGGCTTCCGCTGCGGCGCTTGTTTCAGCCTTTCTGGCTGCCTTGACGGTCCTGGCAGAAATTTTGGCTACTTTGTCGAGATCGTCATCACCCGAACTGAAATCGTTTGAAGAGTCCGTAGCAGCTTCGGCTGTTTTGCTATCATCAGCCACAAGAACAGTTTCGGCATCTGAGGCAGAGGATTCTGCCTCCGATCCAGCATCCTCATCGGGGCTGGTTTCTTTGGCTTCCTCCTCAATCATCTCTACCTCAGCTGCGGAAGATTCGTCTCCGGTATCTGAAGTCACAATTGTTCGTGGATTTTTAGGTATTGCCTTAGCTCTGATGGGAGTGGCCGCAGTCTGGATCTCAGAATCAGAGTCATCCGAACTGCTCTCGCTCAGAGGTATGGCGCTTCGTTTGAGCGTCGGCATGGCCTTCTTTGGCGCTCCCGGCGTTGAGATTGTCAGCTTCTTTGCAGATGTCTGGACAGCTGCAGTTGCTGCCGGCTTGACCGGCTTTAGTTTAGTTTGCTTCTTAAGCATATCCTTGGCTCCAGCAAACATTAGGTTTTTTCCTGATTTTACAGACATTGTTGCAAAAATACGACAGATAGATAAATGATGATTCTAAGCAAATGTTCTTTGAAGTAAAATATTCAGAGTCAAATATATTTATTTATTCAAGTTGACTTTAAAAGAGTTGTAAGAAAGCGTTTAAGAAATGTTTAAAAGACTTATAAAAGTGCAATTAAGATTCAATTAGTCAATGCTAAGATTGAATGATTTATAATGTACAATGTCGTTTCTTATATAGAAAAATTACAAATGAAACCTGCAATTCTTGCCACCGCACTTTGGCACCAGCTGGTGCCAAAGTGTAAGTCGAAAAAAAAACAGGACATATCTTACAAAATTTATTTACACAACGATATTACAAGCCTATCATTCTTATCTAAATTTTTAGTTTCAAATGTTTCTAAGATCTCTTCAAAAGGAATACCTCTTGCTCTTAGTTTTAAAAAATACATGCAATAGAGTCCGCAGAGCATAGATAAATCAGGCTGAACCTGGGTATGCGATCTTTTCACATTTTTATAATTACTTAAGAACTTTTCGATGAGGTTTGGCCCTTCCTCGCCAAACGAGTCAAAAAATCAACACTGTGTGGGTCAACAATATAATAGCAGACCCAGTGCTCCCCGCTTTCCCGCCTAGCTTCTGTATTTGAGATAATAATATCCCCAGGAAAATGGTTATGTGCGAACACTTCATCGGCTCCGTGGACGCCATCGTGTAATTGACAATCTAAATTTCTTAAAACGGGATCTTGTTCAATCAAATCGCGCAACTGAAATGTACTGAGCATGGCCATGATGTTTCAACTATTCAATTATTTCAATCCCCACCCGGTCATATGGTATTGACATCACAGCATCAAATTCTGCCAGCACCACCAACTTGAGATCATTGGTACGGACACCACTGTACTTTAGAAAGAAACGCAAGCCTCCTCTTAAATTCTCGTTGTAATGGTGTTCCCAGTGCCGCCCGTCTTGCGTCAAATCAAAAGCATAGATCCGATTCCCTCCATCCAGGTTCTTCAACCCAATGCTTTGTGAAGATTGAGCTAACCCCATCACAGTTCTCAATCTGGCTCTCAATTCAACCTGCCCCATTCCATCCTCTGTAAAAACTGAACTTTCTCTTGGATAATACCGGCTGCCTGAAGCAACTTGTAAGCTTTCCAATTTGGATTCATCATCAAAGAAAAACTGACTCTGTTCCTTGTCCCCCGTCAATGTGTCTTCTTTCACATGCATAATGAAGATACGTTTCGGTGTATGTTCAAACAAAGATTGGTTGAGAGAAAAGGTCAACGGGTCTTTTGGTAATGATAGGACCTGCACCTTTACACTCTGGAAGGGTAGCAGTAGATCCTGCTTGATCCAGGCATTGGCTAATGCATGCACAGCAAACGGGGCTAGGGTCACTTTTCTAAACATCATTTTGGCTTTTCCAATGTAGATTGCTTCTGCCTCAGTATCACTTTTTGCGATTACGGTAGAGGCAAAGGGGGCTCTCTTGAAGCGGATATCTATCCGTATGCCGTCGGGGATGAGCTTGTGTGCGTGAAAAATGTCCACGGCTGGACGGCCGCAGTATTCGGTACAGTTTCCTTTGTTCCGGGCTTGCTCGTTAGCCATTGAGGACGACTGAAACTGGTTTGCTGCGGCTGCTGTCTGCCCTCCTTTCCATTCCCATTCTTCCAACATTCCTTCCGTGTACGTGGCAACTGCAGCCGCAGGTACGTAATCATCAGGTTCAGTTTTAGGCAATGAGGCTTGATACCACCCCTGTAGCATACCCGTGGTTGTTTTCCAAAATGCATCAAAGGATAGGAGGGTTTGCAGGTAAGCTTTGTAGGGGTACATCTGCATGGAGTCGGTTACTTTCACCCCGTTGAAGGAAACTTCCACATCCGACCATAACGTATGAAAGATATTTTTTTCATAAATGATTTTGTCTGTGTCATCTTCTTCATCGTTATCCTTTACTATTTGCAAATGTAGGTACAGTAGCGTGTGATAGAGGTCAATGTAAACCCCTGTGGGTTGTGCCGGAATTATAAAATGAAGATCTCCTCTCCCCACTACCCCTGCTTGCGGGTGTAATGTTTCATCCACGGTTCGAATAATGCTCGCCTGACTCGGTGGACCTTTGAAAAATAAATCCAAGCCGGAGATCTCCGACGAAAAGGAATGTCCTGCTTCTGTTTTAGTTTTTTTACTCTCTGGCTCTTCGGAGGTATCCATGATGTTCCTGATTGTGGTATTCTCTAGATTTAATCGTCTTTTATATACTATTTTTTCTTACTTCTTGCATTTTACAAATTGGTAGGTTTGTACAGCACTCTACGCCCTTGATCAATCCTTATGTACTCGTCATGCTCCACATACACCAGCAAAGTGACCGGTTTCGCTAGAGCTGTTTTGAAGACTATTTTGACTGAAAGAGCCCCTTCTTCATTGAAATTAACTCCTACGCCAGCGGATCGAGCCGGTGTCAAATCAAACCCGAAGATGGTATGGCCTTGAGTCCACTGGGTAGGTGACAAGTTGATTGATTCATTGGTATTGGCTAGTCCTAGAGCATCCAGTAACCCCCGATAGCCTTCCAGGTACGTCAGATCCGATCCGCCCATATTGAGCAGCATTTCTTGTTGTGGGTATTGCTGATCCCCTGCTTTCAGCTGGATATGAGCGATTTTAAAGTGTTCCAGATACAGTGGGTCTAGCAACTTGCTTCCTGCAAAGGCTTCATTGTTGACCATAGCAATCAGGACTCGGTTTGGTATCACCCCTTCATCACCGTATAGTGTATCGTGCGCATTCCTGATGCAACGGTATGATCAAACACCTTGGTACGCTTGAAAGGTATGATCACTCTTTGCGTCAGCCATAACCTCTCAATTTGTAGCTTCTTTGCATCGGCCACTTTCACACGATTGTAGATGAGTGTCGCTTTCGTGATAGCTAGAGCTATACTTTTGCCTTGGTTGTGGCATCTCCAAAGAGTAGATACAAATCTGGTGCTGTCCTGTACAGCTTGATCCCCACATCAATAAGATTGGGTAACAGTTTGCTGGACTTGAACAAATCTACAATGAGAGGTCCCATGAGCTCGAAAGATTTCGCGGCTACAAGTCCCGATTCACGAGCAATCGCTCCGCGTTCCTTCCACCCTCCTTTGAATGCAGAACTAGCGAAAAATGTAGACGTCTTGTTGCTGGTTGCGTCCTCTTTTGGCACATCATCTGCCCACCCACTGTTTTTCAAAAAGGTATTTTTGGCCTCGTAATCGTAACTCAATAATGTTTCGAAATAGGCCTTGTACGGATACGTCGATGTCTGTTCGCTCACCTCAATCCCCCCCACCTTCAATGATATTTTGGAGAACAGCGAGTGCAGGACATTGTTGGTAAAGGACAGTTTATCTGCTGCAACTAACGCAGAAGCATCGTTATTCTTAAGTTTACATTCTACGAGCAATTTAATAGAGTCCATGGCCAGGTATGTTTCGCCATCCCCTGGCAAATTAAATTCCAAACTCCCAAAGTCTGTCAGGTCCCCTGTTACATGAAGTCTGTGGTCCACGGTTTCTTTAATCGCATTCTGCATGGGGGGTATTGCAAAGTATTGAAGTTCCGAACGATCCACGAGTAACGCCATATCAACAGTATTTCTTTAACAATTGCTGTAATTTTCGGTTTTTAGCTGCAGCGGAGTTGGTGTTTTTCTTAGTGGCCGCTTTCTTTTTCTTAGCTGGAGCTTTTTTTTTCGTTGCTGACTTCTTCTTTTTTGCAGGAGCTTTCTTCTTTGTACGTCTTCTCGCACTGCCGGACTGAGCAGCTTTTATTTTTTTCATGAGATCCGCTGCCATTTTATCTCTTTCGCGGGCCGAGATTGACGTGATTGACTTTTTCACCCCCTTCCCAGAGACAATATCTGCTGCCATGTCAGCACCGACTCGCATCCCTTGTTTGGCTATACCCCGAGCAATGGTAGGTGCTTTTTTAATTGCCGCTGTTGCTGCTTTTCTTGCAAACGGTATCAGCATACGTCCTAGCGCTCCAAAGATTCCCCCTAACCCTCCCCTCTGATATGGATTCCCGACATAAACCGCATGTGCCATGTTGCTCGTACAAATAGTTGATCGATAATGAATAAAAAAAGACCCCTTTACCTCCTTAAATAGTTTACAGCCACAACTGCTTTCTCCTAAAATGCAGAGAAATACTTATTCGACCCGACCTAAAATGTACCGGGTAACCGATACCATCAAAACTGACAACTTAATCCGGGTTAGCCGGTTATTACTAATGGGAGTGTATCCTATGACCGTTGGTTGATACCCTCCGGATGATTCAACATTACCGTGCATGAGCAGCGGCACATCCACCCCTCCTACCCGAGTCGGTTCTACAATGTCCGAATAGACATAGAGATGTCTTATTCTAGGCGTGCGCCATTTGTGAGTGGCCACAACCCAATTGTTTTCACCCAAAACAAACTCTTCAATTACTATAGGCGTCCTATCGTACCCTAAAGCGTAGCATATTCTCCCCCTGAGTTCGAGCTTGTGTCTCTCAGCTTTGAGACGCAAAGCATAATACCCGTCGGTATTGACACCGCCCTTGACACGGCTAACTAATGCTTGTTTGCCTGCAGCAGGTCTTATAAAGTTAAGATCATCAAAAAACCCAGATACGTCCGTGTTGTTTTCGGGTTCTGCAGGGTAACGGAAAGCAAGTTTTTCTGGACCCCCACCCTCTATGGTTAATATAGCTTCACTGTTTTCAGGACCGTAAGCTTTCGTTTCAAATGGGAAGACCGCCGATTGCACACCTACCTCCCAATCCCCTTCAAATTCGAACGGGACCTTTAGTTGCATTTCCACCGTATTTTTCCTATATCCCCCGGTAACATGCCAGTAGAAATGGTTTGCCATGTTAAAAAAGTTGTTTTACTTTACGAAATACCAAATCAAAAATAAATAGTCCTTCCCCAAATTCTACAGGGAACCCGACACCATCGTAAATTGAAATGTTGATGTCTTGAATAACATTTACTTCTAATGGCACGAAACGTAAGATATGTGGCTTATATCCTTCTTTTGAAGCAGGATTAAAATGCATCAGCACTTTCGCCTCCTGTGCGCCGATCCTGCTCGGCTCTACCAAATTGCTATACATGTATGTATGACGTATTTGAGGGATCCTGAGCGGGTTCGCTGCAGCATTCCAAGTATTTGATATTTGTACAACCGGTTCGTCATACCCCAATACATAACATATGCGACCCCTGAGTGTAAGAATATGTTTAGCATTGCTACTTTTGGCATTGAAGTGCCCGTTCTTTAGTTTACCCGAAAAACCGGTAGGTGGGTTTTTCAAAAAACTTAGGTCTCTAACTACGTTCCAATAATCGGTCGATTCGGAGATCTGTTCAAAAGCCAACTCTTTGCTAAACTCCTTACCCTCCAATGTAAACGAGTATGTAGCACTACTCGTTAAAGACCCATACGGAAACATCTCTGGGGGTAAATTAGCTTTACGAACGGCTACTTCCCATTTCCCTGCGAGCATGATAGGATTTGTAAGCTTTGCCGAAGTACCGGTCACCACCCAATTGAACATCTCCATTATTTTCTTAAATGGCTCTTTTAGGTCTGAAGTGTAAATCTATCACTGTGGCTCCTGAGGCAAAACCGACCTTTTTATCGCTATCTGTTTCGATCCATAAGCGTACTTTATTTATGATATTTTCAGACACTGGGACATACTTAACAAAAGCCGGTCTGTATATAGCCTCTCCATCAACAAGGTTTACAGTGGCTAATAAAGGACGGGTTTCATTATTGAAACTCTGTTCTTCAACAATGTTGCAAAATACGCGCAATTCCCCCACACCATTGGTTCTTGGAAGGAATTCACCCTTTTTTTTTTTGTTACGGGGTTGTCTCCTTTAGAGGACAATTCTATAGTGGTCTCTTCAGCCTCCCTGAACCCGTAATAACCGACTAACGGACCTTTATATGAATAAGCTATGAGCTCCTCCAATCAATCCTAAACTGATTTTCATATCATCTTCTTCTATAACTGACAAATTTTTCCGAAGATGTGCGGGCATCCACGTTTTTGATAATAAGGCATTGATGCTGACATCTCTCAGAGGTAGCACCTCTTTTGCGGTTGCATTATGATTTTTTGTACCTAATTTGAATTTAGTGTTTACATTGGATACCAAAAAGATATCGTCTGGGAAATAAGCCGCCTGCACACCCACCTCCCATTCCCCCTTGAGAATAATAGGTCTAGGCGGGGGGCAGGTAAAATCAGAAGTAGCATTGTTAGGGAATTTATCCATACCCGCATTGCTAGGTACAATCCAAACAAATTCCATTGCTAAACAAAATTAGTAGCTGGTATCCAAGAATTAAATTTAGGACCGTACCCTAACCACTTGACAAACGATTCTCTTCGTTTGCCTTGCCCCCTGGTCTGAAGCACTTTTTCGACTTTAAATATTTCGAGAGCGGAAACCTTTTGTATCTCTTCGAAATAAAAAGAACCTATGAGCGGCTCGCCGAGCTGATCAATCAATTTATACACAGTACGCTCATGCTGAATGACCTCGGACACTTCAAAAATTTCAACAGACCAATTCTCATAGTACCCACGCCCAAACACCCCTCTATCTTTAGCAATACGCACTTTATCCCCACAACTATAGCCTTAGAGCGACTTTCTTTTTTCAAATCCCCATACAAGTTTTTCCACACTTCTTTTTGATTAGTATCATTGACCTCATTAGGAGACATTTTAATAGCCGAATGATAACGTTTATTGTATCCTTCCTCAACATCCGTTAATACATCTATCCATACAGGTTTCCCTATGAAAGTGAAATATTTCCATAACGTGTTTTTAACTGATTTGTTAAACCTTTCAACAACACTAGCCTTCAGATCGCTGTCTGTTGAAAACAATTTGATTTCATGCTGAGCTAAAAGCTCTTTTACTTCCTTGTTGTAAAATTCTTTGCCTTTATCCGTTTGTAATTTTAAAGGTGTGTGATCGGTTCTTGCAATAATAGTCGCTAAAGCTTCGGCTACCAAAACACCTGTTTTGCGTTTGACCGGCTCAAGCCAACCTTTTTTGGAAAACACATCAATCACAGCTAAAATCAAATGAAAACCTCTATTCTGGGCTGATACATTTTCCATAGACATTAGGTCGGCCTGCCACTGTTCCCCCTCCCCAAATACTCTAACGGGAGTTCTAGGGTAGTGCTTTAGTTTGGGTTTGTGCAGGCTGGCTACCTCTTGTAACCTCACCCAATCCTTCACTTTCTTCACTGGCACCCCCTCCCTGTGCCGGGTTGCGACGCTTTGCCCGACGAAACCAAGCGGCTCCGATAGTTTGTACCAATTGCTTAACACGGCTTTTTCGTTGGCCATCGGGAAAGTTCCTGTATACGGTGCCCCCCGCAACAAGCACAGACACAATTAACTTTCTTGAGAAACTCGGATAAATTTAATGTTGGAAGTCCAGACATTGTTTTAAAGCATTTTCCAATCTTTCAATAAACCTCTGACTCCTGTCTCTCGTTCCACGATGTCAGGTATCTCCTTCTTTATTTCTTCTAATAATATCCTATCATCATCCTCCTCCTTTATACTCCCCTCTCCATCGTCCGATTCCAAATCACCCACAAACATTCTCTTTTCCTGCACCGCCTGCTGTAAAGCCCTGTTCGGAATAACGCCAATGGGAATTTTGGAATCTGCTAACAGTTCGATGAATTGGGGCATACCCCTTGCATTGATGCGTCGCATGGGGGATGCACTCTGAAGCAACAGGTCACTCAAATTTGATCCTTTTATGGGGGCACCATCATAGTATAACAAATTCCCCTCCTCGTCAATCGATCCTTTTATATCCCCCCAAATTGTATTGAGGAAGCTTCTTGTCTTGGCAATATCTTTATCAGAAAGGGAATGCTCCATGATTGTTGGTATTTCAACTTCTGTGCTTGTCGGTGTGGCTTTGTACGGTAACTGTCTATTGGGGGTTTGCTGCCGGTCTGGCAAAAGGCACCTGCCTTTGATTGTTCACGTTGTCATACTGTTTAAAATCATGCATCAGCTGAGCATACCGTTTCATTTTTGTATCTGGATCTAAAGAACTCTCCAGGACACTACGCATCTCGGTATCTATATCTTTCAAGTATTTTGTTTCTGGAGCTGGTATGTTGTATCCTGTGGTCATAGCCTGGTATTGGGCATATGGGACTAGGACCGATTTCTTCATCTTGAAGAATTATAATGGGGCGGTTTTCTAAGATTACTTTCTTTTAAGAGGAGTTTTCCATGAAGGTTGAGAAAAACCAAAGATTTTAGCCAATCCTTTTCCAACTCCGCTGGTGTCTACTTTGGGTGTTTTCTCGAACAAATGTTTCGGAATTCCTACAACTGTGCCGAGCGTTTGAAGCACAGGTTTTATAACCTTTTGGTAAAAGTTAGCCCCACCTCTTTGTCCCTTACAATTGCACACATTTGCTTCAAAAACGTGTCTTCTCTCTTTTACAGGAATCTCGCCCTTGCTCATCACTTTCATCACCGACGAATAAGGAGACATAGATTTCAAATCACGTTCAGGTAGAACAACATTACCATTCAATATATTTAAACAGATTTCTCCCAATGCATCAATATAATCGTCGGACATGCTTGTATGTAACAACTTTCTATCTTTTGCAGGAATGCAGTCATTACAAAATAATGCAAGTTCTTTGCTTTGCTTGACAATATTACGTAGCTTTGCAGAATTGGCCATTCTAGCTAAGTTCTATTCAATATTATAACTTATCTGATCACCTTCGCCAAATACATTGGTTCGAAGTTTCAAGCTTAATGGTGTCTGACTTTTGAAACTGATGAATAAATATCCGTGTGGCCTGGCTGTGGCATCCTTATATACTTCTAAAAATGACGCACCTTTCTTACCCCCCGGATACATCTGCTTGGCCAGACTGGTGACTATACTCATATCTGCCGGGTTTTGAATAATGATATATATGATGAATTTAATTTGATTTCTCTATTACCTTTAAAAAAATAAATTTTGCACAATTAAAATAACAGAAACATTTGCATGATGGCTACCCCTTGTAAATAATTTGGTCACCACCTCCCCTTCCTTTCCCGCCATCTCCGACATAAGGTCGTCAATGACAATTACATTATGTACAGACTTATCTACAGTACTTCAAAAATTTGAAGGAGGCAAGCCCTCTTCGAAATCATAATGGGGACTGGCAGGCACATTGTTATATTTTTCCTGCCAAATCCCGTAAAACCAATACACGTTATGAATGGGAATATTAAAATAACCCTCGTTGATTGCCTTCAAGACGTGTACGGTTTTGCCACTGCCTGAGGGGCCAGAGACAAACCACGTACACGGAGCTTGAAGGGTTGTGTCGAAGAAATCGGTCATGTTAAGATATCTTATAACTTGTAGCAATTGCGCTTCTTCTTCTTTTTCAAGAAATCTGTTCCTTTCGGAAGGTTACGCGCTAAAGAGAAGATGGCCTGATGTTGTATGTGTGGGGGTGTAAAGGTGGGGGGTTGTGGATCAAAAGGAGCAAAACGAGGTTGTTTGGGGATTTGGAATTCTGGTGAGCTGTCCATACAGTCGGGGGCAAAAGGTTGAATTGCGCGTTTTTTGTTCCTTTCTTTCTGTGACAGTAACTTCTTTTGCGGCGGTGTCGTGCGAACAGGCGCTTTTTTAGCCGATTTCCGCGAGTGAGCAGTAGCAGCAAAAACCGGCAAATTGGGTTCAGCGAACGCTCTTGAAGTGCTCGGTACGTCAACTGGTTGAAAGAAAGGTTCAATAAATTTATTTGCTATTTTTCTTTTCATACAAGGGATAGTTTTCTATTTTAGTGGGGCTTTACTGGGGGCTTTTGAGTACATTGCTGTTAATCGTTGTTGGACCAATTTATGTTTGCGCGGCGAGGAGCGTGGTGCTGCTGAGGGTGAAGACACGGGTGCTACTTTACTTTTGCGATGTTTGAATTTGAAGGTGCGGGATAACTTGGACGGTAACTTACGTACGGGGTACGTGTCCATCTTCTTACACGGGGAGGGGTCGGATGGAGGTGATAACGTGATCAGTGGTGTGGGCGGAGGTGTAAGGTCTGAAGATGAAGATTGAACAGGTGAGGATTGTACCGGAGCGTGAACTTGTGCGCGGACTATGGTGTGAGCTTTGTGATGACGCCGAAAACCCCAAGGTAATGTTGTATAATCGGGTTTAATTTGCCGTTTATCATAAACCGGTTTGTAGTCTTTTAACATTACTTTGGAGATTACCTCTGTTGGCCCTTGGCGACCAATTTTGTGAGAGTATCTCACAGTCAGAGTGTAATCTTCTGTTGGGTTCCCGGACATCATCGAATCAATTTGTTCTTTGATTGCGTCAAAGTTTACAATGCCCGCTGCATCAAAGTTCAGAGTTATTCCCCGTACTTTACAAGGTTCGTCCAGAATACCCACCCCATCCGTCACCCGGTAAGCATAGTTCTTAGCCCCCACTAACAAATTCAGAAATCCATACGTCGTCGTTGGGAGCTACCTTGTACCCGTCAAGTTCGTCCGTCAAGTCACCCAAGAAGTCGCCAGTTTCAACAAGATGTTCGGACTCTTTTCAACGAACAAAGCGGAATCCGTGTCGAAATAAACCACACGGTCCCCAATTTCTGAAGGAGGTCATATAGCTTGAGCCGAGCTTGAGCTGTCGTGAACGCTGCAATGTATACATTGTTCTGCCCCCCTCCCACCACCCATTCCTCTTTATCCACATACGTGACCATCGCTGTGGCCTCGTCCATAAACATGACATTTGAAACATCCTTGGTGCAATCTGTGAGCAGCTTGAAAAATTCAATGCACGTGGTTATGTATTCAGTATGCGGCAAGTTTGCGCGCTGACCAAACTTGCCCCAAAATGAATTCAACATCAGCTTGAATAATGCTCTTTTGCCGGGATTTTTCTTTATTGCATCAATATCCAAATGGATACTTTCGGCCTCAAAATAACTTTGAACATATTGTTCTTTGTCCTCGTCAGTCTCACACCAAGAAGGGAACCCACTTGCTTCAGTTTTTAACTTTAGCATAGTGTTTATGTAATGGCTAAACAAACCCTCTTCATCTCCCCCCCTCTTTTCTTGAATGCTCAAAATGCCATGCTTCTGGAATTTCCAAAATTTTGTATCCCATCTCAAGCGCCTTCTCAAGCTCTAAATGAACCCAAGTACCCCAGAAAGCCCGTTCGCTATCCATATGTCCGCATATCGGATCGCCATCTTCCGCACATTTCATACAAAGTGGGAACATGAGCTTCCCGTTCACCTTTACCGGTAGAACTGGGTGCAACAACCCCTCTGGTGCCAGCACCTTGCACTTGAGAAATCCATAAATATCGGTTATCTCATCAGGTGCAAGGTCCCGCACAATTTCGGGGTGCCCGACCGGATACGTCCCTCTTTTATTCACACAGGGATACAGAGAACAGAAATCCACGTAACGGATTTTCTCATCCTCTGCACACTTGTGGTATAATTTGGTAGCATTAGTTCTACCCCCAAAAAAGGCATCTCTTGGGTTGAGGGGTTTTTGAATTGGTTGACCGGCAAGAAATCTCTTCACACGCCTGTCATTCTCTTTCATACGAGTCCAATCACATTCCCACATTTCTTCCACATTATACCCACCACTCTCAAGTCTCTCCATCTTTCTCTCTGTCTTGTCGTATGCTTCCCCCATAGAATCCGCCCCGTGTGGGGTGCGGGCTTCTCTGTCCGGAAAACACCTCGTACAGCCATGATAGGCACATCCATGAAACTCAAAAATATTCCGCCCACACAACCCATCTACATAGGCCCCACTTACCTTGGCTTCTCCTCCGTCAGATTCTGCAGTCTGTATCGTTTTTTGCAGTTGAAATGCACGGAAACGTAACCATTCCAACGCGGCTATAGACTGCGTTAACCTCCCCGCCCTCCCTCCTGGGGGAACCACTGCCAGTGTTTTCGGAGTTATAAAATCTCTACGAAAGACACGCATGCAGGCAGATGCAATGGTAATATTGTCTGCAAAGGGGTCAAAAGAAAATGCCTCAATAAATGAATTTCTAAAACTCATACATCCCTCTTTCAAAATACATACATCCGATTTACAATAGTTTTCAAGCTCTTTTCTCATACAAAACCGCTTGCCGGCCTGCAACTCGTACCATGCCAGAAACTTTGTTCTTTTAGCAAGAAACATTTGTTCTGGATCGTACATCTCTTTGGCTGGCCACTTCCCGTCGTACTCGTCGTTGGTCCCGTCGTTTAGCAAGTACGGAAAAAAAACCTTTTCCCGCTCCTGTAGATCAAAGGTTTTAGGGAACTTGGCAAGGGCCATAGGGAGAAAGTTCAGAGAATCAATAAAACGAAATTTAGGGGTGTAGTCAAATGCCCCAACATGACTTCTTGACGTGAGGCTTAAAATCTTATTCCCATTCATAACAACAGAAAATTTTGCCCCCCTTCGGCTGAGTTCCTTCAACACGAACCCCCCGTCGTACCCCTTAAAATTGTGGGCCACGTACGTCAAACCCATATTATCTTTATTTAAAACAAAATCAATAAACTTTACAATTGTACGTGACCCACTAAACGTATGGAAACGGACATGACTAGCACATGCAACGTCCAGGTTAGGTACATTTTCACAAGCAGGGCACGTTTCAATACCCATGCAGAAATTGGGTTTGTGGTATTCTATGCCTGCTGTGTTTGGCGGGAGAATATGGCTTTCGAAATCGAAAAACATATATTTGGCTTTGGCAGGTTCGGCTTTACGATCTTTTTCTTTGGATATGGCTGATATAAAACATCTATGCCCGGCCGGAGCATCGACTTTGCAAATCCTGCAAAATTTTACGTTAGCATCACAAAAATGCTTATTGCTTCCCATTGTTTTATTACACCTAGGGCACCCCAGGACAGAATCGCAAATGGTTGCGCTTTTCGAATCGGTATATAAATTTTTCTTATGGTTATTGTAACATGCCATGCTTGGGAAAACACGATTGCATGTGCTGCATGTCAACCACGCCCCTCCCTCTTACAATTACTTTGCCCCCTCTGCAATAAGTGCAGCACACCCCACACCTATGGGTCCTAAGGGATCTACAGGGTTTATAACATGCAAAGCAAAAAGAACGAACGGACAAAAAAGACGGTACAGCATTAATTACATCAAAATGATTGTTTGAAAAGAATAAAAATAATCTTTGCGGACGAGCGACAGGACCTTTGTAAAAATTAATGAATGCAAATTATTTTGAAAAACAATAATTTGAAAACTAAGAAAAACAGCTTGAAACTTGGCGATAGCTTCGAGTGTCCCACATTCGGCCATGTTGACCCCCGCCTGGGCACATAAAAGCTCAGCTTGCACTTCTTGTGCCCCTACATCATCCTTAAATTGCTCTTTTTTGAAACGAGACATTGTGTCAAATTTCAATTTGGCTACAAGAAGGGCTCGAGGCAGACAGAGCACCCCCTTGGCAAAAATTGGGGTAAAGTTATTTTTTGTACGGAAAAATTTCAGGCATTTTATACTATCATCCTCCAAATCATCTCTACCCTTACCTTGAGGCATCGCAATATGGGTCAGCTCAATGATCAAATGATCACCGACACCAAATTCTCTTTTACTCTGCATCACATGCTCGATTCGCTGCATCACACGTTCAACGGTCAACTGGTCCACACGGCCAAATGGGATTCCGATCGGATAATCCAAGCTATCGCCAGTTATAGCCAACAAAATTTTATCAAAAACATTGAATTTAGCAACTAATAAATTTAAAACGATTTCCATTAATACACGAAATGACTGAAATCGATTTGGAACATCCTCCATCAACTTTTTCAATGCGTCTTCATTAAAACGAATTGAAAAAGTAGATTTTGTCGAATGAAATTTTGCATATACAGCCCTATTGGTTTCATGGATAGTTAATAGATTTGAATACTCATCCGCAGGGGCTGTAATATGCTCCAAATCAAACGATGGATGTACCTCTTCGCTTTCAGCCATTTCAATTACATCTAAAAGTTCACTCAATGCAGAGCCGTCGGTATTGGCTCCCCCTATTTGACCTTGGGGGTCCTGACTGCTCGGAATTTCATCAGGACCACTAAGGTCGGAATCATCGCTATCCGACGGCTGCTGCATTTGAGTAGCCGGACACAAAATTTCTGGTTCCTCCTCCTCTTGTTGCCTTGAATGCAGCATGAGCACAGCAGGCGGTGACACCTCTGCGACGGGCGATGTGTCCTCGACGGCTGACGGGTCCTCGGTGCCGGGCGGCAATTCCTCTGCGGGCATGAAGGCAGCAGCTTCCGCCGCAAGGGCTGCATACAAATCGCCCTCACGTGCCTCCCCTTTGGATTCACTGGAATCACTCATCCAGTTATATAAACCAGGAATGTATGTCTGGAAACAAGTCTTCTGACCATGCACCCCCTTGAATTGAATCTACACTATTACTGGCAAAACTCCCAAATTCAGCACTATCAGTATGGTATGAGGGGGTCAAGCTGAAAATGCTTGGCTCCATCGCTGCTTGTGTCTGAATTTGGGAGAAGCCGTCTTCCAAAGTTTCCGTTTGGTAAAATACTGGTTCAGAAACGGTATCACCAGAGTCAATACTTGTTTCCTCGCTACTCGCCAATGAAACACTATTAAATTCACTATCATGTTCCGACAATGGCTCCAGAGATTTTTCACTGTCTGAATCACATTGAGAACTTTCACTGTCTGAATCACATTGAGAACTTTCACTGTCTGAATCACATTTTGCGGAGCCATTGTCGGACTTGTCACTGTTTTCCGTTTCATTATTGGCGAGTAGCATTCTATTTCTCAATTCGTTCATAGTTTTAGGTTTGCCACCTACAAAAGTGATATCCCCGCTGCTGGTTACTTTTCTGTACAGGGGGGTGCAATTGGGCATTTCTGCTCCCCCCTGCGTTTGCCAGCCCCCTTCATTAAAAATTAAGCCTTGCTTTAATAGATGGACAGCTCTCCATGCCATTGTAATTATTTTCTATAAAAAAAGACAAGTCGAGAAATACAATAAATCGAATCACCAAAGTGCGTGTAGATTGCAGAAATTTGAGAGCAGATGTGAGCTTCAATTCGCGCAAGCTTGATTTTATACTGGGTTTTTCCGCCACTTTAAATTCACGCCTCTCCTGTCACTCATCTTTTGCCGCCTAATTAGAACCCAATCATAAATAAGACCATCGCCGTATCTATGCGAGAATTTCAGGGAATTTTCCATGACTAGGGAATTTTCCATGACCTTACAAATATTCAAAGTCCAAAAGTATTTTTGAAAAAATGACTAAGTTCAACAAGTGAAAATATGGTAGCAAGTTGCTGGTAAAAGTTGCTGGCAATATTTGATGTTATAAATTCTACTGCTCAAAGTAATTAGCGTTACGAACTTTTTCAAAAATAAACTATGTCCAAAAATCGCAAATATTTTCTAAGTCCAGAAATTGGAAATATGGTAGCAAGTTGCTGGTAAAAGTTGCTGGTAATATTTGCGAGTGAAACCGGAACAAAGTGCCTATAAATAGGATGATCCCGGTTGGATGGGGTGGCCAGGGGGTAAAGACACATGGATACCTTACACACTTAAAGAAATCTTTTTCCTTCTCTTTACTTTTTTTCTATCTTTCTTGATTTTTATTAGTCTTCTTCTTTATTTTTTCTTGAAAAATATTTCGCCCGAGCGAGAAAATAGCAAGAATTTTTTCAAATTTACACTTTGCTACCATATTTACACTTTGCTACCATATTTACACTTTGCTACCATTATACTACTGATATCATACCGGGATTTTGAGCTAACAAAAACAAATCACACTTTAGAATGTAAATTGCTAACTCATTGTGATTCAGAAGTTTGCTTGGGCAATAATTGATTCTGAACTCTTAAGGAAGTCAATCATTGGGCAACTACTTGTTATTTTGCTGGGCTATTTTTGGAACATATAAAAGCAGAATATTTTTGTATCACTGCAATTGTTTCATGGATACCTAAGTATCGTGGGGTTCTTGCCTTGGCATAAGCACTTGCAGTGTAAAGATTTGACATTAATGTGTGTGAATGTATGTTAGAAGGCTTTCAGACGTTTGTTCGAAGGGCGTGAACATGGTTACGGTAAGAAGAAATTTCACATTTTATCTTTTAACTAAGCTTTGTTATCAAGAATTACTTGAGGTGGAAAGGAAATATAAAATAGAAAAGATAGAACATATTATGCGCGCCCAGACCAAAATTTCAATGCCTTTTTCATCAGATAATTTTCTCCATCCACTGATTACACAGTTGCTTTTATTTCCGGCTTCAATACTTTTGCTTGTTTCTTTTGTGTGCTTCAAAGTATTTTACAAAATGAACGAATTGAGCATTTTCCAATGCATTTATACGGCCCATTTTAATTGTATAATGTATTTTTGCAACCAAAACAGAAAAGCTCGTAGTGATGACATCTCATGCCTTTGGTCCATCATACGTGTACGCCATACAAATATTTGTCTCATGGATATAAAACCACAATAACATCAGAACCACTGCTTTAACAGTTGAAATTCAAGATTTTCTTGTAAGTCAGTCAAACCGAGGTAAGCATTTATATATCATTTTGTGGATTTAATTTAGGTTTAAATTGTGTGAAAATCTGTAAAATTTCTTTGATTAATGAAAACATGCAGCAGGGTCTCAATATTGATTCGATCACCTGCAAATCCTCATGAAAGATTTGCGGCCTTACATCAGCGATCTTCGGTTTTTTTACATGTGGGAAAATCGAACATCTCAAGGCCACCGAAAATTTACGCTTTACTGCTCCCACACGCTATACATATAGTATACGATTATATATACATCACGTACGGAATTTATTTCGGGAATAGTCACAGCGTGTACATTATTTTTAAAATGTTGAGTGAGGGCGCTGCGAGTAGCAATGTCGTACATGTCGGGGCAAAATATTAGCATGTATGACCCGAAGAACTTAGCTTGTGATGTTTAAAACCTAAGCTTCTTCGTTTAGCATAGCTTACATCGTGGCAAAGCAGAAGGGTAATAAGTAGGCCCCTATACATCCTTACACGCTTACTCAAATGCAAATGAAGATCGGGGACACCCCTAGAGTCTTTTAGCATAATGTAAAATCTCACATAAACTACACTCAAATTACAGTAGCAATCTATAAGGAATCAATAGCGGCGCCACAAGGAGGACTAGGGGATTCCAAATCATGATTGTCTTCAAGTTGTTGTCCCCTAATGAACTATCAATCATGAAAATAGCAAAAAAACATCTAAATCGGTTAAAATTTGACTGATTAACAGAATTTTGAATATTACCTTTTTTATCAAAAATGTGTGACATTACAATGAAAACACTTATGACTTTACTTAGGTTAACTGATTGTTTTTCAATCATTCATCAACGTAATTTTTCTAGAAGCAGTTGAATATGAAGTGATGAACAAGAGGTTTTGAATCTCCATCATTCCTCGATCAAAATGATCTTAAGTGGATGAAAGTTAAGACAGAAATTCCAAATACTATATTAAAGATTCTTTCACACATCATACCTTTTGTATCCATTATTAATTTTTCCTTATTTGCTTAATAATTCTTTATAATTTTCTCAGTCATACCTCAAAAACTGCTAGTGTTTTTCAAGTAATTTAAAAATCTTTTTATGCAGACGTTACAACTCATGGTGAAAGAAAATTATCTACCTGTTCGTATCCCCTAAAATTTCAAGACATTGAAACTGCACGTATACCTCCTTCCAGATATAATTCTTTCAAATCTTTAAGAATATCCTCCTAACTAACCCCTTATCAATCCACTTTCATCCTTCATAATTATGTAACTATTCCTATAATGTGTCGTATGCTATCATGCGCATACTCCTATTTCCTTACAGGTGCTCACTCAATTACGTTATATCTTCCTTTTGTTTTCTACCATTTCTCCCCTTTCTCATATTGCTACTTGTTTACATTGCTCCTATTCCTTTTATGTCTTTATTTTTTTCTCTGAGACTCGTTCTTTCAATTTCACAGAATTACCCCAAAATGGCTGAGCTACAAGAAAGAATTAAAAGTCTCTCTCTCAGCGATAATTTCAGATTGGATAGCCCTACAAATCGTATTCTTGCCAGCGTTGGACTGCCAATTTCAGAATGGAGTAAACTAGGCATGAAAGATTTTATGAAGATACATAATTACGATATGAATGTACTTAATGATACGCAAGATACAAACGCCATCCAAATTCTTTCAAAGATCATGTCTTTTGACCCCAGAGGTCGACGGAGTTTAAAAATTGAAGATTCATTGCATGATGAAAAAATTCATAATGTACATCAAGTAACTGATGAAGACGACATTTTTGATGAATATAAAGAAAGGTCTAGGCGTACTGAAGAAAGTAATTTGAATGTAAGTGCATTAGATGTTATATTTCTCGCACTTAATAGATGTGATGGTTTGCTTCGACACGAAATTATTTCTAAAATGTCAGCATGCCAATTAGCCGTCCCTATTCTTCTTCCAAATATCGGTAGCAACCAGGTGCAATTTTGATATGGGCTTTAAGTGGTATTGTAAAGTCCTGGAAACACAAACAAGAAGTATATGAAGAATTTGTAGTTAGCTTTCCCATGCCCATTATATATTTTCTCAGAATAGGAAACCTTCATTTTTCTAAGTCTAACATTATAAATAAAATGATTGGACCCTGCCAAGGGAACAATGAGCATCCATATTTATAAGCCGTGAACAGGATTCATCTCAGTCAAAATATTCCCCGGGTATGATGGAAATTGTATGGGTTTTACCTGGAGATGCTGACTCTGCAACAGAAGAAATCTTCAACCATCCCATGGCATTTTGCAATCTTCGAGGTGATGCATCTTTTTCCTAGCCAAACAAAGTTTGCAACTTTATCGGGTAATATCTTGATAATATTTGTAACAAATGAATGCTACATAACCAGAAAAGCCGAGATAAGAGCTATATCTAAAACACATCAGGCCACGTTATTGCTGTCGTATTAAGCGACAGGGAAAATCAGAGCGAAATTAAAAAACATAACGTAACAATTTTAACTGTCGGGGGGTGTTCTGCCAGAGACCTTGGGGGAAAATTGTGCAAAACTGTTAATCAATGTTTGCGGGAAAATCAAAAATCTATGAAGACAGAAGCTTTAATGAGCCTTAGAGAAATTTGTCACCAAACTTCTATTAAGGTCGATGAGAATGCTCGCAAGTTGTTACCTCGGTAGATTAAATGCAGATCATGTGTTGCCTATCCTAAATAATGGGAATGGAATCCATTCTTTCAAAACAAAAGTATTTCCGTTGCAAACAAACTATTGGAGAGAATGGGCAACATTGGACAAGAAGTTATTTCGCAATAAAGATTGGGAACAAGATGAGTCGGTTGTTGGTTGGCTTGACAGCATTGACCAACTTAAGTTTGAAATCAGATTGAAAATGTCCAAAGAAAAAATAAACTCAAAGCTAATACGATTTATTACTTCATTTGAAAAACTCCGGAGAAACAACATCATATCTTTTGTCATACATTCAGTTGAAATTAGGAAAAGCATCACTTTTGGCTGTTAAACCCTTGCATTCAGAATTAGTTCGTCTGAAAAAGCGAGACAGGGAGAACTCGGCTGCACTCAAAAACATCCAGGCCGTGCTACACAAAGAAACCCATCCCCTCAATCCAAGAAAAACTAGCAAACAATATTCGTTTTCTTAAAAATATACAGAAAGGCATTGCCTCTTCTATTGTGGAAACAGTGAATCAATGTGAAAAGAATTCTTTGGGCCTTGAGAATTACATACGAGAGATAGGGCAGTTGTTTGAAATTAACAAGGAGCTAAAGGATAGACAACTACTATCAGGTCATCCTGTGGTTAATTTTGAAACTTTACCTACAATTGGAAGCCAAATGCTACTTGAAGGTTATCCCCTTGAGATATTGGATGGGGATTGTTTGCACGTGCCAATCATCTGGATAGAAAGCGTTCTGCAAAGCTTACAAGAGAAAGTCGGGAATTGTAGGTTGTACGTACTCTCTGTTATCGGCATTCAAAGCAGTGGAAAATCTACATTGCTTAATAGCATGTTTGGTACCAAATTTCCAGTAAGCTCTGGACGATGCACTCGTGGTGTCTTTATGCAGTTAGTGTCAATTGAAGATGAGCTAATAGACAAATTAAAATGTTCGTTTTGGTGATATTGGATACCGAAGGATTAAGAGCTCCTGAGAGATCAACTTTTAAAGATTTCCGTGGTGACAATGAATTGGCAACTTTTTCACTTTGTCTTGCCGATATGACGCTTATCAATATCAGTGGTCACACAATTGCAGGAGATATGTTGAACATCCTGCAGATAGCTGCGCACGCCTTTATAAGAATGACAGAAGTAGATTTGAAATGCGAATGTCGAATTGTGCAGCAGCATGTTGGAGATATTACAGCTTCTACTAGGAATGAATATGGCACTCAAGCTATTTTAATGCAGTTAGATGATGCAGTTGAAAATGCTGCGAGAGACGAAGGCTTGTTAGAAAAATACAGTCGCTTCTCCGATGTATACAACGTTAAACTGGATGATAATTTGCAATATATTCCAAGTCTTTGGCTAGGTGGCATGGCTGCCCCAAATTACAAGTATAGTTCAACTGTATTAAAACTTAAACAAGCAATTCTAGCCGATATACAGAAAAAAGACTACCACCTCTCAATTTCTGATTTCCGTAAACGAATTCGTGACGTGTGGACTGCAATAAAGAGAGAGGACTTTGTGTTTAATTTTCAAAATAGCGTTGTTTTGGCACAGTTTAACCACTTTCAAGCAAAATTTACCAAGTGGCGATGGGAACTGAGGATGTGTGTTGATGAGTGGGAAATCAATGCTATGCGGATTTGTGAAAATTATCCTAAAAATTTTCAAACAAATTTTGAAAATTATACCTCAAATTTGGATATTGATATTTCCAAACTTAAGAATTCAATACAATGTAGATTAAGCAAACATGTGGAAGAAACTGATGGTGACAAAGAAGACCTAGCAAAGTTTGCCGAACAATTCAAAGAGGAACTTAGCTCTTATTCCAGAGAACTATGCAGTTCAGTTAAGGACAAACTACTCAAAGAGGTCCAAAGGTTCATACAAAAAAGGGACCTAAAAAGCAACCTGCCTCGCATCAAAAATGAAATGCGCAACCAGGCACGGCAAGTTGCAAAAGATCTAAAGAACCAACAACAATTACCAACGGAAGGGCAATTAGAAATAGTGTTTTTACAAAATTGGAACTCATGGATATCAAAAATTAAAAGAGATTATGAAGATATCCCACAGTTGAGTACTGAAGTTATTGAAACCAAATTTATCAAAATACTTCAGAGGGTAGTACAACATTCACGCATTTCACAACAAGTGACGCACTTGATCATGAACGGAAAGCTCAGTCAAAAGTCAGGTGATGGTATAATTCAACAGCTTAAGAAGGCATTGTCATCCTTTTATTCCAATTTTTGGCAAACGCCCCAAGAATATGCAGATCTCGGTGTGATTATCAAGGAAATAGAATTGTTTATTTACTTAAAATTACTAAGCGAGGAAAAGCTGTATGACCAAAGTGTTGCGGAAAGCATAATAGAAATAACAATGAATAAGCTCGATTCGGTGGAGCGGGAAAAACCAATTTCCCCTACGTTGCAAGCCAAAGTACTGATACATATTAGTAAAATTGCCATACAAAAAATGTCAAGAAAACACAACGCATATTATCAAAGGAATTCCATTGATAATCTCTTTAGAGTTGAAAGGGATTCTATTCAAGATGAGTTCATGAAAATAGCTTTGAATACATACAATGAACTCGACATAATTGACATATTCCTTCATCACTTGGTTGATATATCCGCAGACGCAATCCGTGCAGAATTAGCTACACAACTTTCCTGTGAGTTAGGATTAAGGTACACTTTTATGACGACAAAGCAATCCCTTATAGCGAGTGTTCTATATGACATTGGATCAAAACAAAAATTTAAACCCTTGTTGGACTATGTAAAACAACCATTCAAGGTTATGTCTGAATATGCTCTTGATCTAATTGCAAAGAAATGTAATGAACCATTCAGCATGAACCGCAAGTCATTCATTGCAAATTTGACGACAGCAGAAATAAACAAGATACCTAATATTATTGCAGATGCTTTAGAATTTATGGAAAGCCAATGTGACTGGCGGAGAGAATTTATCAATTATATTGAAAAAAGATCCAAGCTAATGGTAGGGCATTATATTATGATAGAGCTCAATGAGATTCATGATATGTGTTTTTTTAAGGAAAACCTCCTACGTATCATGCGTAATTCGTTTCGTGACATGCTGTCCGAATCTCTTGGGGTTTCAGACTTGAATGATCTTGAAAAGATTAAATCCTTCCTCCTGAAGCTTCCAAAACCACCCCATAAGAGTGTAATGGAAGGTATGCAAACCTGCGTGGAGCAATGCCCCTTTTGTGGATCACCGTGCGACGAGACGTTGGGACACCCGGGGAAACACTCTGCAAGGCTCCACTATCCAACAGGTTTAAATGAATGGAGATATGTAAAAACCAAAAAACTTGTGGATGACATATGTACATGTAAAGTTGCTTCAAACCACTTGTACTATTCCAGGAAAGAAAAGCAATTTAAACCTTACAGACAGTACAAAGATGATTTTCCGAACTGGACAATTGTCGGGATGAGAGATAAGGAGCCAGATGAATTTTGGAAGTGGGCACTTGCAACTTTCAACGAAGATTTTTCTCTGGAATTTGCAGCGGAACAAGCTGACATCCCAAAGGGATGGTATAGGATAACCAGAGAAAAAGCTATTGAAAGCTTAAATCAAATGTACGATACTGGATAAAATATTACCATTGCTAAATTGTTTTGATTAGACACGTGTACCTTTCTTTCCCAGAATAATTGCTTACGATAAGAAAGTTTTTATGTTAGATAGGAAAAATGCAGAAATGAGGAAGAAAAGTTTACATCCGCAAATTAATACGATACAATCCAGCAATCGTGTTTCTAACATTCCCAAAAGAGCTTAGGTTATACACTTGACAATGACAATCAGTATCCACTATAGAAACTTACAGAGCTTTACCACCTGTAATTTTATGACATAAAGTCAAGAAACCCCAACATTCTTCTACGTGACAGTGTGACAAGAAGTTTATAATGCTATAATTTGGTACGGGGTTGACAGTGTGACAAGAACGCTTTATAATGCTATAATTTGGTACGGGGTTGACAGTGTGACAAGAAGAGTTTATAATGCTATAATTTGGTACGGGGTTGACAGTGTGACAAGAACAGTTTATAATGCTATAATTTGGTACGGGGTTGACAGTGTGACAAGAACAGTTTATAATGCTATAATTTGGCACGGGGTTGACAGTGTGACAAGAACAGTTTATAATGCTATAATTTGGTACGGAGTGAGAAAAATTGACAAGAGATTACAGCATAAAATGTAAATGCTTTTATAATTGTACATTGTATGGTACATACATTGTATGGTGTAGGGGAGACCGGGACACAGTTATTCACGGGGTACAGTGAATCACATCAAATATTTTCCGTATGGACAGAATTTGAAACGCTGCCACCAAATAAGAGACCAAGTATTGCTGCCCTGTGTATATTTTCGTCAGTCAAATATTTCTAATCAATCTTGACAGGGAAGCAAAAAAATTTGTTTGCCAATGAAAGTAAAATTATGTACTTCATTTTATCTTGCAATTAATAAATATATACAAGGGTCTTAAATGCTTTGGTTTAATTTTGTAAATCATTGACTTCTAAGTAAACCCATGACAATGTGCTAGAGAAGCTATAGGCCTAGTGTTAAACAAAAGTGTGCATTCAGTAAACATTATCGTAGTGGGGCACAGTGAATCAATAAAAAGATGTTCCGACATGCCGAGCGAACCGATAGCACAAATCTCACGCACCCACCAAGGTACAATAAAATGTGAAGAGTAAAAAATAAGAAGTAATTAGCAATTTTGTTGAGCCGACGGAATCAATCTGAAGCGACGGAAGATTTTTTTTTTTTGACGGGGGAGGGGGAAATTTCCTCCCTGCACCTGGCTATGCCACTTAAATATTTATTTTTGACAAACTGTGTTAGAATTTGTTTGCTCTTACTGCCTGGTAATAAATGATTTACTGTGTCCCATTTAGTAATTTACTGTGTCCCTTTCATAGGTACAGTGAATCACTTGCAAAAACAATTACTCTTGCTATAAAAAAAAAGTTATGACATTATAATGATATAATACCAAAGTTAGTATGATGGTGAATCTGTTGCACACGTTATTTGTATCATCCAGGTTTAACGTATCATTTTATCAGTTAATGAAATACAAAATACAATTTACTGTGCCTGGTCTCCCCTATGCCTTACCTGAGATATCTATTACCTATCATCAATTGAATTACATAATTCATACTGAAGAGGACTATTATAATTTTTATAAAAGTAAATGTTACTTGCATCCCTTGCAAAAATTATCATGAAAATGGACTGATGAGATTTTGTGAGAACTGCTGAATTATCGTGAGAAGTTGTTATGATGTAACGTGTACAATAGATGATGGATGCGTTCTACTTCTAGGTATCTTTAGCTGTTTAGATATCAGGAGACATCGTCTACCACATTTTTGGATTTCACAAACTCAATAGTTATTAGAACTAAAATATATGAACACCATAGCACATTTCCGAAGTGCAGTCTAAAGAGTTGGATAAACATGTTTTGTATTTAGATTATATCGTCAATGGTTCAACGAGGGAATTGGAAGGCCTGGAACAATAGTTTTACTAAGGTCTTTTAGTCACACATATAGTACAATCACGTTAAGCTATAGATAATTGTATAGCTACACAATATCACGTAATAAACAATAAGCATAGATCACATTCTGTAGCAATAACCCGTGCGATGAAGCCCATATGGCATTTGTTGAACATGAAGTTCGCTCCAAAGGCAATTGTGTTTTAGAAGAAACTTAAGCAGAATAATACATCCCTGTTTTAAAAGATGGGCGCAATTTAATTGCGTGTATCAGGCATGATTAAAAAAAAGTAACAACTTTGAGTTCTTACTGAATTTTTTTTTTTTTTTAACCATTGATTTAAACTTCCGTTATCGAAACAATCTACTAATCATAGATTCAACATAATATCTTTTTGGCCTGTAAAACATTCTCTCATGACCTTAATGACCTCAGTGTTTGCGGGTTACAGTGTAGGACCGAGGTAGTACCAAATATAAAACCCTTAATGTATACGTATCCTTCACTGTTTTGCTTTTTTTTTATGCAATAGGAGCAAACATTATAGCTTCCTATGACAACAATCCTTACTTTGTTTATATTTGCATTGTTATATGCCTCTATACTTCATTACAGGAGTACATGCACGTCTATAGTTAAATCGAATATCGTTGTTGTTGACATTTCGTGACTATTATACTAACGGGTACACTCATAACCAGGTCTAATACGAATAGATGCAAGCTTGCTCTGCTGACTTCTACACTTATTATCTGCACCATTTTTCACATAAAATGACAGTTTTAAGTTTTTCATCCAGAACATGCAAAGTTAGTCGCAGTATGTGATAACATACATGATTTTGTCCTCTCCTTGTAATGAAAAGGATGTCGGTATAATTTATTACCCTCAGTCATGGCAATGCTGACAATTTCATCTCCAGATTGTTAGCTATGTTTAAAGTTTTTACACCAAAGTGCATGTGATTTTGGTTCTATATGTGTGAACCTCAAAAGTATTGTAATAATAACACTATTATCGCATACAACATTGTAATATATCTGTAGATAACACATTAGTTGTTCTGCTCCTTAAAGTTTCAAACAGTCAGACCCGACCTGATAAATAATCAGGTCGGGTTGGATTTTTCCCCTTTATTTTCTTTATTCTGAAAACCACAAGTAAATGGGATCAAATTTCCCTTATCAATGGCTCCATTGTATTTGGTCTCCTGTTGGTCCTGAGTTGTTGTGGAAGTTGGTGTTGAGCAACATAATAACAATGGATGAAGTATTGTATGGTGGATCATTTATTTCAAATATGATAAGGGGTCTCATTATTTGCTACAGTAAGTTTGTGGTTATGATTTGCTAGAACAAATTTTTAAGGAGAAGGACAAGTCATGCATGCAGTGGCGTAGTTATCATCCAAAATATAGGTGTGCAACCGTGACATTTGATGTAACCGTCCAAAACGTTGGGCGCCAAGGGACCTTGATTAATGAAAAGTGAGGTCCGGTGTCCTCATCTACACTCCCTTGGTCAAACCTTAGTGGCTTGCAACAAACATGCCTTATAGTTATCATGTTTTTGTTTGTGTTTTTTCGTGGATGAGTCAATCTATTGTCGTTGGTTTCTGCCAACGATGCATTATTGTGCTACAAACTTATTAATTTATTTCAAAGTTTATGGATATAACCATAAAGCTTTAAAAAAGTTTGTGCAAACAAACTTAGTAACACTCCCATACTACCAATTATCAATTTGTGTTATTGCAACTTATATTTTACGGGACATTTTTCATTCGTGATTCTTTACCTTCTGGATAGCCAATTTGTATCTGATGATTCATTGCAACCTTTTACATACATGAACAGGTACGGGTAATTAAAGCCAAACTCATATATCAATTAAAAATCAATACAAAATCAATTAACTACTGACCATTTGATAACTTTTTATAAGATATGCAAATGTGTGATGCATGAAAGGGCACATGTCGACAAGCTTGTCCAGTGTTTTTCAATAATCTACTATACCATTTTTGACTGTTCAAAGGAGTAGCTGGTCCTGACTCCTTACAAAGGGGTTTAGATGTTAATCATTATACCAAAACCAAATTAAAACGCAAACAAATATTTAAGACAAAGATTAAGAAAAGATGTTTATTGCGTGTGTCTTTCTGCTCATTCATCACATTTTTTGACAATGATAAAATCTTCATTTGTTGTTCAACCATAACTGAAAAAACAAGAAAAAATGTCGTTTTTGTAATTTAAAGAATGTTTTATCCTTTGTTGTAGAAAATGTTTTGTGTCAGTCTATACACCTATAAAAAAATGTTGTCTTTGTACATGTAGTATATACAAAGTTAAACCATATTGTACATATTTGTAAATGTTGGTTATGCTTTAAATCAATGTGTTTAAACCATATATTTCCAGACATCATAGATGCAGTAGGTATTTAATGTGTTTTGTATCTCTTCTTACATTAACCAATACTTCTGAAAGGAGATATTAATCTAATTCGTAGTTGTATGTCAAAACCCTTACTCTAAGCTATTTCAAGATTTAGATATATCCTAGATGCAGTAGTTATTCAATGTATTTTTTTATATTTCATGTTACATTTGCAATTACTTCTGAAAAGACTTATTACTCTATTCGTAGTTTTATGTTAAAACTCCAACGTTAGTGTACATTTTGTAAGTATTATTGTCAACTTCATTTATACCAGTTAATTGTCACGATATGTGTAAAGGAAATTAACAAGAATGAATAAACGAGATTAAAGATACTATAATATTTTGTCTCATTGTATAATTCTTTTGAATTGAGATTACCATTGGTAAAAAGCCATGCTGATATATTATTGAGCTAAGGAGTTACTGCATTTCAAATATTCCACTAATGTGTTGAAAAGTGACGGGTTCATTCCAAGTTAAACCGTGGGATTTTATAAAGGTTTACCTTCTTTGTTTGTTTTTTAATGAGGGCTTAACGGCACCACGACAACGAGGGTCAAATTGTGCCTGAGAGGTCACATCATTCTAGAGGTAGGAAGGAAAGAAAACAGGAGGAGAATGAGAGAAATTTAAGAACAAAAAGTCAGAGAGATGTGATCGAGAGAGGAGTTGCATGGGGGAAAAAACAAAATAGAGAGAGGGGTAGAAGAGGAGAACTAAATATGGTTGTAGAGGGAAGCATGACAAAGGAAGGAGATAATTTTATCCGGAGGATTTTTCAGCAAGAACTCAGCAATTGAGTTGTGGGGAGCGAGGGAAGCTTTGGGAAGTTTGTACAGGGGCAAGCAAGGAGAACGTGGTGGATTGTGAGGGTGCAATAGCAATTGTTGCAGAGGGGTTGGGGAAGCCAATAAGGAGGTGGGAGTGAGTGAGGTGGGTGTGAAATATTGTAAGACGGGTAATATGAACGTTGTCGATACGAGAGAGCTGGTTGATGGTGGGTTTCATTGGAATGGTGGGCTGGATGACGTGGAGTTTGTTATCAATTTGGGAGTTCCATAAGGTTTGCCAGCGGTCACGAACAAGGGAAGCGATAAGCGGTTTGACGTCAGAAAGGGTTTGGGGAAAAGGGGTAAGGGGAGGTTGAGGGCAAGCTTAGCGGATGCATCAGTCCTGCTATTGCCAGGGATGCCAACATGGCTGGGTATCCAGAAGAAAAGAATACTTTTCCTGCAGAGGGTGGGCGAAAGGAGTTTTCCGGAGGAGAAGGAGGTGGGATGTAAAGTAATCGCATTTAAGATTAAGTAAAGAAATAAGAACAGCCTTTGAATTGAAGAAAATGGCAAAGTGGCTGAGCGGAGAGTACTCAATAAAGTTGAGGGCGAGGAGGCTGGCCTTTGCCTCGTTTAAAAAAAATTGACGAGTAGTCGGGAAGTCTGCTACTGAGGGTGATGTCTTGGATGACAGCAGCAGCAGCTGTCTTGTTGCCTTCCTTGGGGCCATCAGTATAGATGGAGGTGTAATTTGAGTTGGTTTTTGATTAGGTTGTGGAGATTGATGAAGAGGCTAGGGTGGGTTTGGGTTTTGTGATGAGTGGAGAGGTCAGGTGGATAGAAGGGAGGGGTGGCCCAAGGAGGAAAAGTGGGACAGGAGAAGGTGCCGAGAGCGGCGGGGTTGATGCCGAGATGGAAGAGGTCTGATTTAATGCGTAAGCTAAAGGGAGGGGATAGGGTTTACGTCCTATTAAAGAGGGTGGAGAAATTGGGGGTACCTAATGAGGTTGTAAACAGGGTGATGGGTGTTGGTGAGGACTCTAAAAGCATAGGAGAGGCTAAGCTTTCTACATCTAAGTAGAAAGGGGGGGCGTTGGCTTTGACATGAAAGCTGGTGATTGGGGAGGTCCTCTAGGCACCTAGACAAAGCCTAAGGGCTTCATTTGCGATGGTGTTGATGTGGTTGAGGTATGAGTTGTGAGCAACACAGTAGACAATATTGCCATAGTCAAGCTTGGCACGAATGGTGAACCTGAAGATTTTGAGAAGAGCATGGCAGTTCGCACTTCAAGTGGTGTGGAGTGTAGGCGGAAAACTTGAGGGAGCTCTTGCATTTTAGTTTCAGGTTAGTGATGTGTTGCTTGTAAGAGAGCTTGGGGTCTAGAGCTAAACCCAGGAACTTCGTGTGTTCAACTTTAGGGATGCGATTGCCAATGAGCACGAGGTTCGGGTTGGGGTAGAGGTTTTTGAAATGACAGAAGTGCATGCAGGCTGTCTTGTCTTTGGAGAATTTAAAACCGTTATTGTTCCACCAAACTTGCAGCTGGTTGAGGCTGAATTAAAGTCTATTTTCAACAAGAGGAAAGCTAAAGGAGGAGTAGAAGCTGTTGAAGTCGTCCACGTAGAGAATACGTTTGATGTTGAGCGAAAGTTGTCCGCGATGTCATTAATGCTCAAGTAAAGAGAGTGGGAGAGAGGATGCTGCCTTGGGGGACGCCTTCTTCTTGGGGGTTGGAGAGGGTGTGGCCAAAACGAACTTGAAACTGCGTGGGTGAGAGGAGGCTCTTAACAAAGATGGGGGGAGATGGGGGGAGATGGCCTTTGAGATGGCCTTTGAGATGGCCTTTGAGATGGCCTTTGAGATGGCCTTTGAGATGGCCTTTGAGATGGCCTTTGAGATGGCCTTTGAGATGGCCTTTCAGGCCGATGGTGTGATGTTTGCGGATAATGCCGTATTTCCAAGTAGTGTCGAAAGCTTTATCAAGGTCAAAAAAAATGACAATGAAAGGTTCCTTTTTTGCAAAAGAATTCCCGGATAGCGGTGTCGAGCGTAATTAACTGGTCTAGGGTATTGCGATGTTTCCGGAAGCCAATTTGGTGAGAGGAGAGAATTCTGTTGGTCTCAAGAAACCAGTTTAGTCTCAGAATAATGATCCTTTTCATAATTTTACAGAGACAGCAGGTGAGGGCGATGAGGCGGTAGCTGGAGGGGTCAGTACTGTCCGTCCCCGGTTTAAAGACGGGTGACAATAGCTGTCCTCCAGATAGGGGGAAAGGAGTGTGAGGACCAAATGTGGTTGAGGGTGGTGAGTAGGGAAGTGGTGGCTTTGTTAGGGAGGTGTTTCAGGAAAAGGTAGGGGATGTTATCTGGGCCCTTGGAGGTGCAGCCAGCGTCGTGGATGGCTTGGTTTAATTCAGAAAGGGTGAGAGGGGTGTTGTAGCTCTCGGACCTGTTGGGGGAAAGGTGATACTTCAGACTTCATCGCGAGCTTTTTTGGTTTTGAAGGCATTGGAATAGTTGGCTGAGGACAAGATGTCGCTGAAAGAGGCGGAAATGTGGTTAACGATGTCCTTTTTCGCGGTGAGAAGGTCACCATTCCAGGAGAGATGGGAAACTTGCCCAACCTGCCGTGGAAGCTGTTAACCATTCTTCAAATCTTCTAGGTGGGGGCATTGGTGGTGAGAGATGAAGTTGTTCCAAGTGTTGGTTTTACTATCCTTGATAGTGCGCCTGGCCTTGGCACGGCTGATGCGAAAGAGGTTGAGGTTGTGGGTGGTCGGGTTAGTTTTGAAGTTCCTGAAGCTCTTTTCCTGTTCTTGATGGCGGTTTTGCAGTCATCAGAGAACCAGGGGTTGGGGGAATGATTAGGGGGTTTGGAGGTCTTGGGAATTGAGCAGGTGGCGATGTTGATAAGGATATTATTGAAGTTTGGCAATGAGATGGGAAGGTCGGGGGGGTGAGTCACAGAGGGTTTCGAAAAGGGGCCAGTCAGCCTTCTCGAGGTTCCAATTGGGGGGGGGGTGGTCAGTGGGGGTTTGAAGGTTGGAGTGTATCAGAACAGGGTAATGATTACTACCAAAGACATTAGCAGTGACTCTCCAGCTAAAATCAAGGAGGAGGTTTGGGGAACAGATAGACAGGTCAATACAGGTAAGGGAGCCTGTGGCAGGGTGAAGGCAGGTCGGGGAGTTAGTGCTCTGCTGTCGAAGAGTGTTTTCGATGAGCTTTCCTCTGGGGGTGGTGGTAATAGAGCCCCACAGAGGGTTGTGGGCGTTGAAGTCACCAAGAAGGATGGAGGGGGAGGGGAGCTGAGGTTGCTAAGGCTGGTTGGCTGAATGTTGACGTTGGGGGGAGATAGATATTGCAAAGAGTGAAAGTTTTGTGGAGGGAAATAGATATACAGATGGCCTGAAGGTCGGTGCGCACATGAACAGGGCTGTGTGGGATATCGTGTCTATCGAGAATGGAGACGCCCCCACAGGCCCTGTCTGCGTGCACTTGATGTTTGTGATAGCAAGCGAACTTGTTGAGGGAATAATGGTCAGTGGGTTTTAAGAAGGTTTCTTGTAGGCAGAAGACGACCGGCTTGAAGGTGGTGGCCAGAAGGCCAATTTCTTCAGAATTGGCCTTAAGGCTCATTATGTTTCATCGTATAATGTTGTGAATGTTATTGTTTATGTTGCACGTCATAAGAAGGCAGGGGCTTATCTTGAGGAGGATCTGTTGGGTCTGACTTGATTTATTTCTTCTTTGGATCTGTTCCTGTTTCTTTGGGAATGGTTGTTTTTGAAAATTGGATGAGAAGTATGTCCGGTAATCGAACAATCCATGTTCTCTTTCGTGTCATATGTGTGGGTTTGGATGGTGGGCTGTTTGTTTCTTTTGTTTCTTGGTTTGTTGATTGGATGATTGTTAACCAGGCTGGCTTCAGTTTGATGTTTGTTGGTATTAGAGGTGTTGGGGTAGGGGATGGCGGGAGTCTTAGAGGAGGAAGGAAGGTTAGGGGAGAAGTGGTGGTGGTGGAGGTGGTTTGGGTAATGGGTGTGGTAGGGTTGTTGGCGATGGTAATGGGCTTAGGACTGTCATGGTCCATGGCTCCACAGTTGCCACAGCGCGCTTGGCTGCGGCAGGAGTTTTTTCCATGGCCATACCTCTGGCACTTATGACAACAATGGGGGTTCGGAATACAAGGGGTGACTGGGATTCTCAGGTGATGTGGGAGGGGAAAGATGGTATTGGTAGGTGTTTCGGCACCATCTCTCTTGAGGACAAGACGACGAGCTTTAGTTACGTTTTGATTTGTAAGTTCCTCTACGAGGTCTTCATCAATCAGGTAGGCTAGGTCTCTGGTTCTGACCACACCTTTGCTGTAGTTTAGGGAACGGTGGGGGTGACTGTAACGTCAATACCGGTATTGGCTAGAGTTTTAGTGGTGAGGAGGTTTACCTTGTAACGTTCCTACAAAAGACCGTTTGAGCATTTACGCCAGTTGTGGAGCACTGGTTGGATACCCACAGGGATTGAACCCGGGACACTAGATTGGGAAGCGTGAGCTTTACCGCAATGTCAAGGAGATCTCTATTAGCTACAAGAGTGGAACCAGGGATGAGCCTGGCTAACAAAATGATAAATCACTGACCATGAAGCATGGGCTTGGAAATACTAACTTTGAAGAAAAGTCTTTAACATATTGAGCAGTCCAAATATGCACAGTACAGGAAAATAAACATATTAAACGACAAACTTCTGTAAGACTAAATATTGTCACGGCCTTCTTTCTGATATTATTTTGAAGAAAAAAACCCATTAATACCCTTTCATAATCTGTAAGCAAAAGGAATATGCCCTTAGGGAAGTTTCACAATATCATCTGCTAAATACTTGAATATACGAAAATCTACACTATAACAAGCAGGAATGACAATGCTTTTTATTGAACTGACTAGTTTTTGATTGTAAGCTAATCTAATTTTCCATTAGTTTCATTCTCATTAAGTTCCCCTAATCATTATTAAATACAGCTCATAAACTTAATATTTAAACACATTTTTATATTTTGCTGTAATACATTCATACATAATTCAAGACCTCAAAAATGATGTAACCACACAACTTACAAAATTATCTTTGTTGTATTCCACACACAAAAAAGCAACACATCATAGATGTTTCGCAGAATGACAATCTTTAAGACATACTTTTCCAAGGTTTTCGTTTTGATATTATTCAGTGACATAACATTTCATGTAAAAAAGAGGGAAGTTCATGCCAAGAGAAATTGCTTAAAGCCTCACCAATTAATGTGATACATACTAGCGATGTCACTTCCGCAATGGTTATTGGTTGTCTTGTCCATAATTGTGAAGGCATTTCAACTAATCAAAAACTCTTATAAATTGTATTGACTATTCATTTGTGGGTTAAAACGATAACTGGACTTATCTAGCCTTATAATCTGTTGTTTAAAATGTGGAAATGAATAACATTACGCTCTATGCAACTTCCAAGCTTTAAGTTAACAATAATGTTTAATAATATCAATTGAATTAATATAAATTCTTAAATTAATATTTTAAAACACTTTGCTGTAATACTTCATCCGATCAAAAATGACACAAACACATTTCTTACAAAAATTATGTTTGGTGTATTTCACAAAATGAATTCATTTGAAAATAAAATCTTAAGGTCACATTTCTTTCAAGGTGTTTTGTTTTATTACAGAACCTCACATAATATTTTAACATCATACTTCTTTCAACATTGATATTAACATTTCATGAAAATTCATATTAATACCGTCATAATCTTTATTTGTTTTTTAATGCAAATGCCCTTAGGGGAACTTTCAAGGTTTCATGTACTAGGCGATTGTTCATACTTTATAATAAACAGGAAAGAAGTATAATGTTTCATGAATTAAGCCAATTTTAATGAAAGGGCAAATTCTTACAACTTGAAGTAAGTGTATTTCAATACAACTTGCTGTAATACATACATACTACTTCATAAGTGCAAAAATGACAGAAACATGTAACTTACAAAAACACTGTTTGTGTATTACACAGAATAAAACCAAAAATAAAATATATGATAAACATGAGCAGCAGAAAGACAAATCTCTTTAAGCCATACTTCTTTTAAGATTTTTGTTTTGATATTGACATTCCTTGAAAACAATTGTGATATCACAACAGGTAATGACATCACAACAAGTAGTGACATCACAACAAGTACTGATATCACAACAAGTACTGATATTACTGCAAGTAGTGACATCACAACAAGTAGTGATATCACAGCAAGTAGTGATATCACAACACGTACTGATATCACAACAAGTAGTGATATCACAAAAAGTCTGATATCACCGCAAGTAGTGACATCACAACAAGTAGTAATATCACAGCAAGTAGTGATATCACAATAAGTACTGATATCACAGCAAGTAGTGATATCACAACAAGTAGTGACATCACAACCTCACATTCCTCAAAAGCTTTTGTGTATCTTCTTTAAACATTTCTTTTTGAGAATTTGTGACTTACAACAATTTGATAGTCAAGAAGCACTAAATCACTTACTCAACCAAATTAACTTATTGCCCATTTTCTGGCTCGTCACACACGTAGCTTAACAGAGAATGACCCCAGGGAACCCCTGGGATATACCAGGAGTCCACCATAAGAATAGAGACTTATTCGCCTCACAATAAAACAAGTTTGCATATGTATGAGTATTAAAATGGCTGTAAAAATGATTCAAATATAATTGTGATGGGGATTTTTTAGCACCTTTCATAATTTACAATGGATTTTTTACTATCTACCATATGTTGCTTAGAGTGTTCTGTAAAAATTGAAACCATGTGTAACAAAGGATGAACATCTATGGTTCACCTTACTGACTAAAATTATTACTTAAAAGGAGCAACGTTGAAAAGTGGAGACGTTTTATTCTGGAGACCCTAGAATATTCCAATACAATTTTCTTGCAGGTGATGGTACTCATAACTTTGATTGGCATAAGAACATTCAGTTCTAATTTTCTGATTGGTTGAAATAACGGCCAATTGCAAAAAGGTCTCTTTCGATCCTATTTCGCACTATATCAATAATACAGCAACATTCCATGATGTTGATGTGACAGAATGGAAAAGGCGATGTGCTTCGGGCGATTAGCTTTTGTGCCCAATGTAACGGGTTTGAATCTTGTCAAGGAAGATTTTTTTCTTTGTCTTTTCCCCTCATTTATATAAAAACATGGAGCTATTAATTAAGTTAATAGTTCCATTATTAAAGTAACAACGAATATGTACAGCTCGGTTCAGCTCGGCCATGATATATTACCACACATACATACTGTATGTATATACAACGTGCATGTACCTAATCTCCATATACACACTGTATAATACCATTCACTTGAAATACGTTGATGGCGTAAGTACATGACATGTGCTCACTGAGGTCATTGCAATTTGTTTTGAGACGATACCGTCCTTTAAGATTAATTTAATTTCAAATTGTCAATGAGCAAATATGTATGCTGAACAGTTTTTCTTTAAGCCTACCTGCACCCGACACCAGAGTTTGTCCTGAAAACTCAGGTATGGCAAAATTCAGCAGCATCATATCATTTAATGCATATTAAAATGCTTGTGATACATGACTGACCTATCCTATACAACAACTGTGAACGAAACTTTTACTATGAAATGCTACAAGTAATTTGGGAAATGCTGACAAGTAAAAACTTAATTAGGAATTGCACTACACAAAGCTGAAATTTTGTCCTTGATTATCAAAGGCATTTTGTAATGAATACGAAAAAAGCTTCAAGCATGAAAAATCGACCAATATACAGAGCAAAACATAACACATGAATAGATTGTGCATCAAATTTACTTTTGTAAATAAATAGGTCAATGTTGTACAATTTCAAGAAAGAAGTATTGTCACATCTCGTGGGAAATTAGCTATTAGTTGGGATAAGAATAATTTGCCGTTTTCTGGAGGTTTCTTCAGGGATACACAAAGATAGATAACTGCAATAGCATTGTCAAAATTTAGAATCATATCGTTTAATGGAAATCAAAATACCTCTATTGCAAAATAACTGTGAACAATATTGATAATGTTTTGCATGAAACTGTCTTTCAACCTGCAAAATTATTGAAAAAATGTGTTTCTTAATTATTTAATTTGGAATAACTGCTTATCCTTGCAAATTTCATTTTCAACCCCAAAAATTAAACAAGAACATTTTCCATTATAAAATTGTTCAACAAAACTGATGAAAGCATCATTAAAAAGTTTAAAATTTCAGTTATTTTAGTGAAGGAATACAGTGATATTGCATGAAATTAATTTTGTCAAAGTTGTACCGCTATACAAAGAATTGACCAAACTATGCTACAGGCAGTGTAGAAAATTTCATAAAAGATAGTAACAGACAGGTTACAGCTTCAAAAATTCAAAGCTAAAATTATCATTTCATCCCAGATGATAACAGAGTGTAAAAGTATGAAAAAAATGCCTACAAAATTGGAGACAGAAGTAAGTTTCAATAAAAACATACATATTTTGTACACTTTACATGATAAATAACTCTGGCCATAAATTTTCAGTCTATTGCACCCAAACTTTAAGTTACAGATGAAAACATCCTTTTAAAAGTCCAAATGAATCCTCAGCTGGCACTGCAGTAACCAAACCCACAATACCTGGCCCTTCACAATAAGTTCCATTGTGTGCATATAGATGATTGGGAGTGTAATAACTGATGCATAAAATCACTAAACTATCTGTGGTGGGATTCTTAATTGCGTCTAGCAGTCTAAAATATATACCCACCAAAATGTTGATTCTTGCGGGTGAAAAGACTAAAAATTTGTAGCGAGGATTGGGCGTAATGATTTAGACTGAGGCTATACTCAAATGTTTACATTGTCTTTTGGGAATCTAAAGAATATTCAAACAATTTATGAATCAAGAGTACACAATATTTGTTGCATATTGGTCTATCACATTGCAAACACTGGAGCATGAGAAAAGTAATTCTAAAGTGCACGAATGTATGACTACAAATTAACGGGAAGAATAAACGCATCACTTCAGTGTAAGTCACTAAACCACAGGTTGTATAACCTCATGAAGTGCCTTTGACCTTAGCCTAAAGGCACACCGAATGCAATGCAGCAAGTTATTGTTTAAACAAAATTGAACAAAAGAAAGGGCAAGATACATTTTGACATATTGTTTTCCAATTATGGCCTTTCATATTTTACATGAAAATTGATTCAAGGGGTGTTTTCGGGTTCACAAAAAGTAAATTCGCTCAGTAAAAAAAATATCACACCCCACTTAAGCAAATTTCTCTACTACATGAATAAAAAAGTTGCATATTTTCCAGTACAATCAGAAAGCTTCAATTGTAAAATTAATCGTGCATAAATAAAAATTTAAAACATCTAATTTTCTAAAAAATCACTGTGCCGTTTTTGGTGTGCAACAGCCATGGCGAGATTTGAGGGGGAAAAAGGGCACTTGCCCCAACTTGATTTGAGAGGAAAAAGGGGGCATTTGCCCCTTGCCCCAATTGGTTTGAGGGGCAAGGGTTGCACTTGCCCCACACTTGATTTGAGGGGGAAAAGGGGGCTCTTACCCCACTTTGGTTTGAGGGGGAAAATTGGCATTTGATTTGAGGGGCAAAGGGGGCACTTGATTTGAAGGGGTAAAGGGGGAAATGCCCCAACTTGATTTGAGGGGGAAAAGGGGGCACTTACCCCCGACTTGATTTGAGGGGCAAAGGGGGCACTTGCCCCCACTTGATTTAAGGGGTAAAGGAGGCACTTGCCCCAACTTGATTTGAGGAAGGAAAAGGGGGCACTTGCCCCAAACTTAATTTTAGGGGCAAAGGGGGCACTTGCCCCCACTTGATTTGAGGGGTAAAGGGGGCACTTGCCCCAACTTAATCTGAGGGGCAAAGGGGGCACTTGCTCCAGACTTGATTTGAGCAGTAACTTGCCCCAACTTGATTTGAGGGGGAAAAGGGGGCACTTACCCCCGACTAGATTGGGGGGCAAAGGGGGCACTTGCCCCGGATTTGATTTGAGGGGCAAAGGGGACTTTTTCCGAATTTGTATCTTTTTTATGGTAATTTTTTGCATCTTAGTGGTATTTTGCACCCCCCCCCCCCACCCCCTTCCCCATCTTTCCCTTCCTCACACTTTTGATTTTGCCCTTCTACTTTTGGTCAGCAAATCCCACCCATGGCAACAGCCTTTATATCTTTAAAAACAAAATTGTCATTGATTTGGTCATGCTTACTACAACTTTGCAGAATTTCCATGTCGGCTCAGTGCGATAATTACTCTGAGTTTCAATCACGGGTGTGCTTAATTAACAAGATCTCTCCACTTCTGGAAGGAATCTAATATATGATGTGCTTGTGACTAAGCTAGTATTGTAATCAATACATAATAGAATATCGTTGAATCATCAACGCGAGCATTTCCAATTAAAGGTTAATAAGGTGCAATCTTTGGGGAATATAAAACCGATGCAGCACATGGAGGGCAACTGCCCACTCTCTTGACTAATGGTAATTTAGTCATTAGTCATTAGGTGCTCTCTTGACATAATGGCAGCCCTTAATCGTGAGCACCTGGCTGTCAACTGGCTTACTAAGAGGTCACCATAACATACAGCATGCAGCATCATTAGTTATTCTTTTCCTACAGTAGATATACCGCCATTACAGTCTGTAAAGCATCAAACTATAAGACTGCCTTCAAATACAAAATTAATCTAAGATACTACAATCGGAATGTCCATCAACACAATATTTACAAATTTCTCTCACTACAGCAGTGTTAGACAGACTTTAATCAAACTGTCTCACTGAAATGTCGTGTTACAAACGAATTTCACAAATGCACAATTACAAAGTATCTACCAAGTTTCAATAATATTTTCTCTCAAGAATATGTCCATAATGACATAAATGTAAGCCGGAAAAATATCACACACAATCACTAATTTTGCAAAATGTACGAAAATAAACAGATGTGTTCTGAAAAAAGTGTTTTAACCTGTGGTATAATTCATAAAACGATATGTACATCACACACGAAGTTTACTCATTGCATGTAGATCCATCAACATTCTTAAATACATCAGTTTCACTACACAATGATATAAAAAAAACTGGTATCTACTAGTGAAACATTTGTATTTCCATCTGAAGCCTAAAATACAGTATGGCCCAGTAACTAACATGATTTTGATCATCCAAGGTCCATCCACGGAGAATCCAAATCAAGTTGCAGCACTGCTGGTGGAATAGCAGTAATCTCTCATGGTAATGTCACAAAAGAAAATCACAGATAAATGATCATAAATTATTCTACCAACTTTCAATATTTTTTTTCAGAAACATGTCCATCATGATTTTAAATGTTAAACTAAAAAAATATCACACACAAATCACTATTTTGCAAAACGTAAGAAAATAAATAGATGTGTGCTGAAAGACAACCCTGTAATATAATTTTAAAATGATATGTACAAATAACATAAACACAAAGTTTATTTATTGAATGTAGATCCATCAACCTTCTTACATCTACTAGTGAAACATTTTTATTGCCATCTAAAGCCAAAAATACAGTATGTCCTATATCAAAAACTTTGACCATCCAAGGCTTCCAAATCAAACTGTTGGATGGTAATCTCTCACATATTGTATTACAATTTTTTTATAAATGCACAATTACAAACTATAAAGTTTCAATTATGTTTTCTTTCAAGAATATGTCCATCACGATTTTAAATGTAGAACTAAAAAAACATCACACACAAATCACTATTTTGCAAAACGTAAGGAAATAAATAGATGTGTGCGCCGAAAGACATGTTTATCCTTGTGATATAATTTATAAAACAATATGTACATATCACACACTTTATTTAGTGCATGTAGATTGAATTAAATGAACTAAATTGATAACATACAAACAATTTTTACACATAACAGTTTCACTACATGGTAGAAACAAACTACCATCTAGAAAGCTTTGGTAGCTGGCCATCTGAAGCCAAAAATATGGCATTCCTAATATCTCCTACAATGTTGATCATCAAGCCCCCACCATGTTACCCACTTAATTGACACTGAAAATATTTCCAGGTACAGCAAATCTATTATACACACTATTCATTGTTATATGCTCTGTGCACATCACAACTTGATCACATAAAGGATATACATAAATAATCCAGGCCATCATTTTGCAGATACCTACAAAAGTACTCATATCAAAATACTAACATTTAACTTTAGTAGAAGTACTTTTTAAATGTACCAATCTATTATTTGCTAAGTATTTTCATTTCCTAATCTATTAACAAACTATTATATACTACTATTTATACTTACTAAATTAAACACTTAACTAAATACTACACTTTTATCTACTAATCTATTATTTACTAAATCTAATCACATACTACTCTATTTATATGTACTAAATACTAATCTATTATTTACTAATCTATCATTTACTAATCTATTATTTGCTGATATCTTTCTTAAAATTGACTAAACTTTCATTGGCTAATAAATTTACATTTTAGAAAACATCTGCAAAAATCACATACTGTACAAGAACTTACATACCTTCACAGAACTACAATATATCCCAGAGGTGAATTTGTGTTACAAGATGGAAGTACATTTCCACCTCAAAATTTTTGTCCACTTCATCTAAAAATATACAGTATTTGTGTTTACAGTTCAATTAAACTTTTGCATAGTTATTCAAATGGAATGTCAGTTAAAAAATTTAAAGTAAGGTCTCTTTTATTTACAATACATTGCAAAGGTATGAATGTTATTACTTTGATCATCCAAGGTAAATTAGTCAGGTATTTTTTTTAAAGAACCATATATCTGAATTGTTTGTGAGTACTTTCAGTTTGAATATATTTTAATCATCTGCTAGATATAACATTAAAATTGAAGCAAAAAAATTTAGTCAATAAATTCAGGAGAAAAGGTATCAGTTGTTTAGGGTTAAAAGTATACAATACTTATCAGCTTATTAGCAATAAATTATAAGCAGCAGAGAATGAAAATTAACATATTTGTCTTTAAATTTGGTGAGAATGTGCTTTCTAGTATAATAGTAAGTAGCAAGTATTCAAGACCAATTCAGACAATAAACTTAACCCACAGCAGTACACTTGCCTATTTACACACATACCTACACACCTTTAGTTAAGTTAAATTCATACTAGAGGCATCTAGAAGGCCTATTAGGCTGGTGTTTATCCCCGGTTTCCATGGCATTAGTGGATAAAAGTACACGACTCCGCCTGGACAGGACTCAAGTCCATTGCAGGTTGACTCTCTAGTTGGGTGGACTGGAGCAATTAGAAGAAAGGACTTTCCTCAAGGACACAATGCAGCGTTCGCGATAGAAATCGAACCCAATCCTTTTTCCATTTGAGCATGACACCTTAACCAATGCACCTCTCCCTACACTCTTATACATCAAACAAACTCATTCAAATGTAATTTGGGTAAATTTCACAATATTCTCATCACACTTAAACAACATATGGTTTACTTAATATAATAATAACAATAATAATAATAATAATAATAATAATAATAATAATAATAATAATAATAATAATAATAATAATAATAATAAAACAATAATAATAATAATTAATAATAATAATAATAATAATAATTTATAAATGATAATAATAAAATAATATTGATAATAATGATAACAATAATAATAATAATAATAATTAATAAAAATGATAAAAATAATAATAATAATAGTAATAATAATAATAATAATAAAAATAATAATAATAATAATAATAATAATAATAATAATAATAATAATAATAATAATAATAATAATAATAATAATAATAATAATTGTATTATGTTACAATGCCAGATGTCAATGTCCCAAGATAACAGATAAATCTGTGATGTCATACTAAATGATGAACAAGAATATAACAGGATCCCTTCCTTCAGTAAATGCCACTTAGATAACATTCTCATTGCTGTGCGGTGTCACAGATTTACCGTGGTCAGCTAACCCCTTTCCATTAATCAAATTCTTAGCATTACCTCATATTTAAAATAAACTCATGATCTTGTACATGCATATACCATATTCAACATAATAAGCACCCATGTCCCAAGAAGCGCCCATGCAACAAATCTGTTGGGGTCTATTATTGCTCACAACAGAAACCACAATCCAGCACAAGCAATTAGCAATTACACCAAGGATACCCACACACTTCACCTAACTTTCCATGGTCATAATCTGACATTGATAACAAATTTCACTGCAGCTGCACTGACTTTCACACTCGACACAAGGACAAAAGTATTCCCTTGTGGTCAAAGTGTCTGGCTTAAAGTAATAATTCACAAATAGGATGGTATTTTACAGTGAAGGTTTTGTTTATTGATAAGTGATTTTAAGTGATGTTTTTGTCCAACCTTGTAGGCTTTGAAGATCTTGGACTGAAAAGCTATTGCAACAGATTTTCATCATATTTTGGGATTAGCTCCTATGTATGGTACGTTGAGAGAATTTACCCTCTTAAGATGGCCATACTATTTACTCCCTTGTAAAATTTAAAAATTAATTTCACATATAGCAGAAAAATACCATAACTGATCTCAACAAATTCCTTAAGATGAAACCTGAGCCCGTCTAAGAAAGTGCACCTGACCATCCTCAAGACCAACCAGAATACTCTGGTTATCATGTGACACACCATGACACGTCACCTGATTGGATTTGATTGCAAACTTGCCTACACCTCCAGACGGTCCTGCAGACGAAGTCCACAAGATCCCGTTCACTTGGTTTGTCAGCAAAATCTTGTGGGTTTTCTTCTCAGGAGTTAATCCAGGGGTGACGTACCTCTGGGCTGGAATATGGATCTCCGAGTAACCCTTTTCTCGGCTACAGGTATACTTATTTTTACCTGTTTTACTATCAAACATCCACATGATCCATTTCTGTCCCATTTCCTCTTGCACAAAAGGCTGAGTTAGTTGCGCGCTATCCTTTCTTTTGGCTTTATGCTCCATCTCTTTATACCTCTGTTGGACAAAGGTCACCAGATCTGATCCCATGAAACCCAAGCTATGGAACCTGGTAGTAGTTGCTTGTAGGTTTAATTTCAAAATGGTACTTATATTCCCTACGCTCCAGATGCGTATCTGCGGAGGGTTTTTGTTGTAGTCCTGCTTTTTCCCACCGACTAATGTACTGTACATCATTTCCTCAGTGAGACGCACCGACATTGTGGCTAGCAAATCTCCGCTGTCATTTACACAGGCTGCAGTAATCTGTCAAAATATAAAGATACAAATATTTTGATAGTTCAGAGTGGTGTAAAAATATTTTATTTGCTAAGGACCTATATTAAGTTTAGAAAATTATTTTTGTAAGTACACCGCAAGAACAACAAGAACACAAGCCAAAAAAGGTTGTGTTTCTGATTTTTCCTGTTGATTTTTTTCACATCTTTCCTCCCCTTTCCTTCCCATTTTCCTCTTTTTTTTTATTTTTTTTATTTTCTCCTCTTTTTCTTTCTGGAAACAGTTTACAAAGGCTTAATCAATAATTCATATTCCTGATATAACCTATACAAATTCATACTCGAGCCATGAACGCCCACCGAAAAAAGTTGTTTCGGATTTTTCCTGTTGATTTTTTTCACCATTTTTCATTTTCTCCCTCTTTTTCTTTCTGGAAACATGAACAAATTTCTTCAACCATTGGTGCCATGGTCTGTTATATTTTCTACCCCTGCAGAGTAGTACAGCCAGAAAACACCCTTATATGTCAACAGTTTAGAAAGGCTTAATCATTCCTTTATATTCCTGATATAATAATAATAATAATAACTAAACTTATTAAGCGCCGAAGTCCAGAAAAAACATCTGTTCTCGGCGCTGTACAAAATTAAACGATTTGAAAAATGTAGATCAAAAAGACAAGTTTTCAGTTGTGTTTTAAATGATTCTAGTGTTGGAAAAAATCTCAGGTGGCGAGGCAGTGAATTCCAAAGCTTGGGTGCAGAGGCAGAAAAAGAAATATCACCAAAATGTGTTCTTGTTGTCGGCTGTAATAGTTGACTAGAGTCACCATATAACCTATACAAATTCATACTCAAGCCATGAGCTCCCGCCCATCAGGCCGATGCTATTCTCTAATTTCCATAGTGTAAGCGGATGAGAGTACATGACTCTGCCTGGACAGGAAGATTAACTCCCCAGCAGTGCTGGTACTCATTTTACAACTGATTGAACTGGAGCAAGTAAAGTGTCTTGCAGGGACACAATGCAGGGATCGCAGTGGGAATCAAACCGGTACCATTCGCATACGAGTATAACCCTCAACCACCTCTATAATCTATATGGTAGAATTCAATATTCTAGCTAGAAGTGAAAAATGTGATTTGGTAAGGAACTTTAACTGGTGGGGCAAAGTAAAATGAGCCTCATAATTCCCAGGCAAAACAATATAACTAGGTTGGTGGCTTACTAGCTCATCATAAGCCATGGAATGACAGACAACAAACAAGATGCCAGATGTTCACTACAAATCTAATATAAGTGAACTAAATGTTTAATTAAAGCTTACTTCTTCAGATATATTGATGACAAACTGAAAACGCAAGTAAAAACCTTAATGCCCTTTCTAACAGACCTTTTCAGACCGATTTTAGCCAAATGTGATTTACTTCAGTAATTTAATCAATCAACTGATAGGGAACTTTTCCCTTTGTTATCCAACCAATCAACTGCAGTTGTTGGAAGGAAAGTTCAAAGCAACAATGCATGCGCATATTACCCTCATGTATAATGCAGTTATGAGTGCTTAAGCAACAATGCATGCTCTTATTACCCTCATGTATAACGCATTTATGTGTTTAAGCAACAATACATGCTCATATTACCCTCATGTATAATGCAGGTATGTGTTTAAGCAACAATGCATGCGCATATCACCCTCATGTATAACGCAGTTATGTGTTTAGGCAACAATGCATGCTCATATTACCCTCATGTATAACGCAGGTATGTGTTTAAGCAACAATGCATGCGCATATTACACTCATGTATAACGCAGTTATGTGTTTCAGCAACAATGCATGCGCATATAATCTTTATGTATAATGGAGTTATGTGTATATGCAACAATGCATGCACATATTACCCTCATGTATAACTCAGTTATGTGTTTAAGCAACAATGCATGCGCATATTATTTTCATGTATAACGCAGTTATGATGAATGTTTGAAAGCATTTTTTCACAAATGGCCTAAATTTCCCCAGTATACAGTATGATTGGTCAGTTAGATTCTCCCAGCAAACATATATTTCAGGCATGTGACATCATTCAAATTAGTTTTCCATGTTGTTGGTGGATGGAATGAAATAAAAGTTAGGTATTTTACCTGGTAATCAGCTCCATGCTTGAATACTTTCTCCTTTGTGGCATACACATCCCAGTAGGGAGCATTCGTCGGCTGCATTTTCCAGGCTTCTAAAGCCTCTTCAGGGATGGCACAGTAAAGGTATACCATGCCAGGTCTGTTAGTTGAGGTGATGCCAGCCAGCAACTCCTTCTTTAGTGTTATAAACATATACTGAGGGTTTGCATAGGGAATTATCCTACAAAGAGAAGGCAAAAGCTCATATAAAACTCAAGATTTTTCAAAACATTGGATAGGCTTAAAAATATCAAATTAGGCTTTAAAAACAGACTTTGCTATTTCCAAATTTTGCAAGAATGTTCCAAACATTCTAAAAGACACATAACATCTGATACAATCATTTTTTTCATATGATAGAAGATTATAATCTAAACAAACTACCAAACACAGCAAGTCAAAATCTTATTCCTATCTCAAGTTATTCATGTTCGAAGTCGACACATGGAGGCTGCCATTTTGTTTAATTCTGTATTGAAATCTTGTGCATGATAATACCCTTACCCCAACAGGGACATAATGATTCAAATGTATTTCTTTATCAATTTTATATAAGTTTTTATTCCAAAATAAAGTGATAAAAATTTTAGCAGCATGTTTTGATAACTTCTTGTGTACACAAAAATGTCCTTGACCCTTACAAAAGAAAAACAATTTTATAGGAAATTTACTCCAAATTAAGGAAATTGAAGAAAATTGCACGAGAATTAAGGAAATTGCTCCAAAATGATAGAATAAGTTAAAAGACTTAAAATAGACTATAAAGAAACACAAGGCATTCCAACATGTTGTAGGGTTGATGACATCATTTTTTGCATGTTTTAAAAATCAAAATGGCAGCTCTCATAGTAATAACATATTAAAGTTTTTAATAATTGCAAAATGTAGGTATGGAATTTGCACAAAATAAAAAAATAATTTTCTTTTTTTTCTATCATATGAAATAAGGATTATGGCAGACTTTATGTCTCTTTTAAGACTGTATCACCCAGACTGCGGTGTTCCTTTTAATAGAAATTATGCACGGATGATTTCTGTAGCTGTTCATGACCCATCTTCACAATTTTTCAGGAAAAAACTATTCTTCTCGTTGAGAAATAATGACAAAAAAAAAACATATCAAAAGAAAAGAAAAAGAATCTTACGTCAGTCTCTGCCTACACATCTGAGATTATACAGTCAACAACCTAATCACAAGTATCTGTCATGGTTGGTTACTGTTAAACACCTTTTAAGGTTGTCACTTACATAAAATCTGTACATGCTAATGCACTTGAGAAAGCAACAAAGAACTTAGAATGTCCCTGCAACTTTACAATACAGAGATATGCATCAATTTAATTAAAATGTCAAAAGAAAAGTAAATATTATTCATCGATCATTCCAGGTAGCAGGGCCGTAATTATCCTGCTTAAGGTGAGCTTAAGGTGAAGGGAGGGGCCAGTGGGGTAGCCATGGGGGAAATGGGGGTCGGGAACCAAACAAAGTAGGGGGACCCATAATCTTTTAAGAAAATGATGTATTTTTATTCTAAGTTCTGCTGGAAAGAAATTTGCATTTCTGCCTAGCATGGAAAGATACGAAAGGGATCCCATTCTCGTCTAAATTTGAGGAAATTCTGCCCGAAATAAACAGCACGTCTACATGTGGAAAGTGACTGGTTCCCTGACTCCCCAGGGATAGATAAGGGCCACCTCCCATCTGCATTTGAGGATATTCTGGCCAAAATAAACGATAAACATTTAATTTGGTTTACACAAGGAAGCACTGTGTAGTAGGGCCTTCGTTTAAACTCTGTATTTTGAATTTAATAGAGAGAATAGACATGATCCCAGCTCGGGAGAAAGCAGGGTGGGGAGGGAGGGGGGGAGGGGAGGGGAGGGGAGGGCTAGAAGAAGTCTGTCTGGAATGAGATTATCTCCTAATGACCAGTTATAAGATCACCTAAAACTATTCTTCCCATTCAATCATTGTAAAGTTTTAATTCCTACAAAACGAATGCAATTTTTATGAAATTTGATAGTGCTCTCTTTGAGATACAAATGTTGGAAGAAAAAAAACCCGCCCACAAAAGATTTTGGCAGTATAAATTGTGTAAAAAATATATATATAGGCCAATCCATATTTTAAATGAATGAATCCAAAGCGAAATGAATATTAATCTGTTTCTCGTAGTTTATTGGCTTTGGAAATTTTTCATTGAATGGGTGTGTGTGTGAAACCTGATCTGTTATAAGTTTGCGTAATGTTTTCCAGGGACCTGCTTTTACTGGTCGCATGCTAGGCCTTTTGAAATGGGATTTATTTAGGAAATTTTTGTGGAAGCCTGACTACAATGGGATTGAATAGTTATGTTAAAAAAGAACATTCTTTACAAAAGATGGGAGTCATGTATGCATTTTGAGTTTTGATTATGGATACATTGTGAATGATCTGTACACCTATTGTAAAGTAGAAAAGACAAAATATGCAATTTTTTTTATTGAAACTTTATTGGCCAAAGTTGGAGGGAAACAACACCGTAATATTATGTTACATTGAACAACACAACAACAACGAGTGAACACACAATTACAATGACGGGGTCGTCGCCTGCGTATTTTGTTTTAAAGTAACAATGCTATCACGAAACGCTTAATACGACCCGGACGAGAATATGTACGACCGTACGGACAGACATAACATCGCGACCAAGTCAATGTCCACGGCCTTAGTTGTGGTGCACTGGCGTGTCTACCTAACCCAGGCTTGAACCAGGGCCTCGTGGTCTGTAGACATGTATGATAACCGCTACACCACAGTTAGTAGACAAATTGAACAACATTAGTGTACATCATATATATATATGGGGGCTACAACTTAAAGACAAGTGTATTGGGGACTAAATACAACTCATCCAGACGGTATTGATCCGTATAAATCCTTCTTTTGTTCGGAGCAACAAACCCCTACCGTGTGTTTTCTTTGCAAAATAAAATACATCCTGTTACAAGGGCCTTTGCTCATTTTGTGGGGGATAAAGTGTTATGTAGTAGTGGTAACAAATGAATTATGCAGAGAATATTCATACACAACAGGTCTTTCAAAATCAGCGATCCATTGCGATTAAACGATCACCTGCGTATTACTAACAGGTTGGTACCAAATTTCTTACACACAAAAACTTGTTGGTTTGTTCAATTACTTATCAGGAATGGTGTCATATTACAATTGTGAACCGCTAAGCATATAGTTGCTGCAGCTTTTCATATTCATGGAACCATTTATGCATCAGCACACATTTTCCAGTTTTGACTGTAGATTTTCCTGAAAATGATAAAAATCAAATTCTTCTATTTCAGCTATGCACACAGTAAATGAAAAACTGAATATGCCCGGTGTGGAGATTTTCATGCTCTTCAATCTTGCCGAATTTCACAAATTTCTGGCCCAAATCCTCTGATTAGATACATTGCAAAAATGGGCAACACAAGACAACAAATTCGTCCCATTTTATAACCTCAGCAACGTCGAAATCAATCATGAATCTGATTTATCATTTGTGTGACTTTTTACTCATAACAGTGAGGGAAATATCTCAAAATACGTTTTGCTTTAGAAACTTTACAAGAATACTCCAAACATTTTAAGACTATTTCATCCAGAATGTAAATTATACACAGAATATTTCTGTAGCTGGTTATGTCCATTCTTCACATCCTCAAGAAAAAAACGTTCAGGAAAGAAATTTTTATCCCGTTGAGAAATAACAATATAAACCACATCAAAAGGAAAGAAAATATTCTTATGTCAGTCTCCGCCTACACATCTGAGATTATACAAGTCAACAACCTAATCACAAGTATCTGTCATGGTTGGTTACTGTCAAACACCTTGAGGTTGTCACTTACATAAAGCCTGTACATGCCAGTGCACTTGAGAAAGAACTTAAAATATTCCTGCAACTTTACAATACAGAGATATGCATCATACTAATTCAGATGTCAAATAAAAAGTACAAATGAAATCAGTCATAAATCTGATTTATCTATTTAAAGGACATTTTAACAAATAACATTGAGAGATATATTTGAAATCTTCACTTTTCTTGAATTAATCTCCCACAGGAAGAACATTTAATATTCTTGTAAAAATTACACATCACGATGATAAAAACACACAATTCATTGCCCAATTAACCATTACGCAAATCATGGAAAGAATTTTTATAATCTGCATGCACATGTTAATTTATCAAAATGTGAAAAATTCTTGTGGTGCAAAGCATTCCACACACTTGGTTGCTCTTTACTTGATTTGTGCAGCTTGGTGGAAAATTGTATAGAGAATGTCATTTTTACATTGGAAGATTTGTTTTACTCTGCCGGTTAAATGATGGCTGCTTGAGGCACAATTGGATATATACTTAATTGTGCTGAAACAAGTATTCTATAAATGGCTATTCTCGAGGTCGGACATCTGGGAATGTTGTGGTGCACAACAATGTAACAATACTTTTTTGACGATCTGAAACTTCAGTCAAAGGGGAAAACAAACAGTAAGTTATCATTGCAGTCAATGGGAGAAAAACATATTTTTTGTCATTTTTTAACAAATACTGGACATAATTTATTTTTCTTCAAATATGATGTACAGTATATTAGATAATAGTTTCCAATATATATGAGTACCACTAATTTTCGCAGACTGGCTGAGGTGACACAAATTTTCATAAAAAATATCCCATTGACTGTAATGATAAAGTTTCCCATCCAACTTTTCAAAACCATACTGAGCTCGTACAGGGTGATGTCGACTTTGACCACGAGAATAAAAAATAAAGCAAAATTTTCTATATTAAATTGTTCAAAAGACAGCTCTGATACTTCCAGGAATATGCTTGAACATTGTATGAACTCAATGTTTAAAGAAAATAATTAAAACACAAAAATGTTTTGCAGCTTTACCCAAAATTTAATAAATAGGGCTAGGTATGAGCAACATTTAATTTGAAAATGAAATAAAATTATTTTTAAGTGTTTTTGAAAATAAATTCCTTTTGGTGAATTTTAAAAATAATGCATAATTACCATCAATTTATGCAAAATAATTCAATAAAATCTCAAACAATAAAATATAATATTTTGAAAGATCCAATGTAGTACTTTCAAATGATAATATATGCATCCCTCTAGGATTTTGGTATGGCCCGTGTTTTCTTCTGAAATTGATATTTCCAAATCGGTCATGACAAATCTGCTTGGGAATTAAAGCACATTTGGAAATGAAACTGAATCAAGCATTCTATAAATGGCTATGAGTTGTTGCTCAGCTTGATACGTATGACAGAAAAGAAAGCAATGTTTTCTTCACAAAATTGTTAAAAAGAAAGATCTGATTCTTCCAGGAATATGCTTAAACATTGTATGAAGTTCATACAGTTTGATGTATTCCACATTTAAGGCTATGGAAATGCCCATGTAAATTGACACCCATATCATATGACCTCAATTATGAAAATAGTTCCACAGTTAAACTAGAAAGGTAAATACCGTCATGGTTCACATGCCCATGTAAATTGACACCCATATCATATGACCTGGCCAAATTATGAAAATAGCAGCTCACACTAAGTCCCACATGGCATTTCATGTCCCACATGGCCCACCCATCTCCCACATGATATCCCATCCCATCCCTTGTCCCACGTGGCATTCCACCATATGTCGCACATGGCATCCTATTCAATGACCCACAAGGCATCCCACCCTATGTCTCACATGACATCCTATTCCATGCCTTGTCCCACATGGCATTCCACCATATCTCCCACATGGCATTCCACCATACAGTATGTCTCACATGGCATTCCACCATATGTCCCACATGGCATTTCACAATATGTCCCACATGGCATCCCACCCTATCACCCATATGGCATCCCATCCTATGTCCCACATGGATCCCATCCTACATGTATGTCCCACATTAATCCAACCATATGTACAACATGACATCCCTCTCTATGTCCCACATAGCATCCCTCCTTGTGTCCCATATGGCATCTCTCCCAATGTCCCCCATGGCATCCCACCTTATTCCCTACATCAGTGGCTTCCCACCTGATGTCCCACCTGGCATCCCACCTTATGTCCCACATTAGATCCCACCTTATGTTCCAAATGGTATCCCTTCCAATGTCCCAATGACATCCGACTTCATGTCCCACATGCCATCACATCCCATGCCCCCATGGCCTCCTACCCTATGTCCCACACAACCTCCTACACTATGTCACACATGGCATCCCAACCTATGTCACACTCTGTGTAACTTGTAGGATCCCACCTCATGTCCCACATGGCATCCCACCCCATGTCCCACATGCCATCACATCCCATGCCCCCATGGCCTCCTACCCCATGTCCCACACAACCTCCTACACTATGTCACACATGGCATCCCAACCTATGTCACACTCTCTGGGATCCCACCCCATGTCCCACCATGTCATCCCACCCATGTCCCACATGGCATCTCATCCCATCCCATTCCCATGTCTCCATGGCATTCCACTCTGTTCCACATGGCATCCCAATGTCCCACATGGCATCCCACCCCATGCTCCAGGCTAAGAAGTCTCATCCTAGCTATCACAGTCCCTGATTAAGCATACTATGTATGAAAGTGTCAGTTCATATAATAACTTATATGCAAATCACTTGTTGAATAAGAAAAAAAGACAGAGTCAAATAATCATGCCTAATATAGCCCTTGGTGTATACCAACCACATGGTAATTATTCTATCATATGTCCTGCATGGCCCCATCCATGTCCCATATGGCATCCCTCCCTATGTCCATATGCAGTTACATCCTGCCACACTCCCTGACAGAATTCTAAATAAAAAAAGTCTGGTTAGTTCATAAACTGTGGCAACCTTATGCAAATGACCTCAATAATAAAAGCAGAGTTTAATAATCATGCCTGATACAACCGTTGATTTCCAAATATTTTTCTAGTGCTACGAGAAAAACGCTTAAGGATCTTTAAAGAATATTGAAAAGTTTTATCATTTTACAGTTATCTTTTAAGGAAAAATGAAATGTTTTGTAGACTTTTAACGGAAACTAGTCTTCAATCTTGTCTTAAGTGTCTCTAAAAAACTGAAATTTTTAACTTTTTGTGAGAAACTCTGAAGAAACTTGAACATTTTCTGAGGAATTTTCAAAAATATTCAACATTTCTGAGGAAATCTCAGGAAAAAATGTGGACGGCCAGACAGCTGGACGGACAATATCGCCATTACATAGGTTCATATTATGCTTCGCATGCTCACCAAAAAGTAAGTTAAAAAACAAACATTATTTTGCGGTTTGTGCTGCAATTATGATATTTTACCATGATTACACTTTGATAAGGCCAAAAAAGAAAGCGTTTTTATGGTTCTGATTTTATGTAAATGTATGCTGTTGCATAACGGAAAACACTTAAAAGGTCCGAGCATGAAAATCTATTTTTGGGAAGGTCAATAGCACACAGATTTTTGTGACCTCAAATATGTCATGTACATGTAGAGAGTATACGATTACGCATTTTGATTTTTTCATGAAAAGTTGTCACCTGCATTTATATCTAAAATATGTTGCTAAATCACTCTTATAAATCCTTTCTGCTAAACACCATTTGCCATCATCACCATCACAATGTAGCAAAATCACAAAGTCACCATCATCATGTGTCAACATAACCAGCTGTCACACCACCATGTGTGACCATCAACCATCAATGTCAATATGGCTGTCACAACAAGCCACCATCAGTATGAAACTATCCATTATAACCAGCAATCATATCATGAGTGACCATCACAACAGTGTGCAATCATATCACCATCACAATGTGTCAATATAAACCACAAGTCACCATCATGTGTCATAATAACCAGTCACAGGAGTGACCATCATGTGTCACAGGTCAATAACCAGCTGTCACATCAAGAGGACAGACCATCACAACGTGTTGATATTAATGACAAGCCACATCATCACGAATCATCATAAACTGCTCTCACACCACCATGTGTCACCATCACCATGAGTGACCATTACCATATGTCAATATTAACCACAAGTCACCGTCATGTGTCATAACAACAAGCTGTCACATCAACAGGAGAGACCATCACAATGTGTTAATATTAATGACAAGCCACATCATCACGAATCATCATAAACTGCTGTCACACCACCATGTGTCACTATCACAATGTGTCACCATCACAATGTGTCAATATTAACCACAAGTCACCATCAAGTGTCATAATAACCAGCTGTCACATCAACAGGAGTGACCAACACAATGAATTAATATTAACCACAAGTCACCATCATCATAAATCTTCATAAACTGCTGTCACACCATCATGTGTCACCATCACAATGTGTCACCATCACAATGTGTCAATATTAACCACAAGTACCCATCAGCATGCATCATTATAACTAGCTGTCACAATACAGTGTGTCACCATTACAAGGTCTCAGTATATGTAAAGCACTACTACTTTATCATGTAAAATGATCAACATTATCATTCTCTATCGTTTCCAACAAGATTCTGAACATAATGGACTCTAAACTGATTAATACCATACCTGTGTTCTCCAAGCACTGTTTTGTGGTCATAGGGTACGGGAGGGCTTTTCTGGTTCCATATATCAAGACCGCTTTGACCGCAAAATGAAACCACAAACTGACCATCATCTGATACACAAGCAACCGCATCCAAATCTGGTAAATGAAGAACAACTATTAACAATTCAATTCAATTTATTTATTATTTACATCATTGTTACATATACACATTATTGTATCTCTTTTGTGTCGAAACGACTGGCATGGCAAGTCTATGGTAAAAGTGGCACACTCATCCCCACGTTCTCCAAAAATGTTAATGTATATTAAAGAATATTAATTCAACTATTTTACTATTTTTTTTCTTCAAATTTCTTCAGGTGGTAAAATATAGTTACTTTCTTCACTCTTTTTTGACTTATTTCCTGACATGTCCAATGGTTTCTAAAGTCACATTACCAGGATGGTTTCTAAAGTCTAATTACCAGGATTCACTCAAATATATTTGTTCAATGGTTTCTTAAGTCACAAATTATCAGGATTCACTCAAATATATTTGTCCAATGGTTTCTAAATTCACAAATTACCAGGACTCACTCAAAGATATTTGTCCAATGATTTCTAAATTCACAAATTATCAGGACTCACTCAAAGATATTTGTCCAATGGTTTCTAAAGTCACAAATTACCAGGATTCACTCAAATATATTTGTCCAATGGTTTCTAAAGTCACAAATTACCAGGACTCACTCAAAGATATTTGTTCAATGGTTTCTAAAGTCACAAATTACCAGGACTCACTCAAATATATTTGTCCAATGGTTTCTAAAGTCACAAATTACCAGGATTCACTCAAAGATATTTGTCCAATGGTTTCTAAAGTCAAAATTACCAGGACTCACTCAAAGATATTTGTGAGGATGTGACCTCACAACAACTCTAATTTCATTCATTAAAAAAATTGAAATAGTTCTCTTCCATAAAAGATCAACTTGCTAGACCACTGAAATAATCTTTTAAACCAAAATGGGTTATTTGGTCTTAAACGATACATAATATATATTTTTCTTCAAAAATACAGAGGCTAGAGAGAAAGAAATCCCATATTGCGCATCTTAAACACTACTTCTATTTGCATACTTCAAAATTTCAAACAGCAAAAAAAACAAAAAAACAATGTCATACATAATTTGGCAGAAAAAATGCATTCTTTGATAATAACATTGATCCACATGCACCCACACAAAATAATGTATCTCTTTAAAGTCAAGGTTCTCATATCTTACGGAATTACTTTGGATTTAACATATCATATTTTGCAGCTGTTTTCTTTATATAACGACTTTAAAAGGTTATATGAAAGGAAGAATACAAAGCAAACTACAATATGAACCAAATATTAAGAAATAAAAAGTTTCTGAGCTATATTCATGTTGCATACACAAAATATCATTTCCAGAATTTGACAGGGCATATCTTTGCAACTATTAATTGCAATAGGCAAATTTCTTCAAACACAGATTTAGGGGGTACAAGAGGGCTTCCCCCCCCCCCCCATTCCACCACACCCCACTACCCCCCACACACACACATTTTCCATTTGTTTTAAATAATTTGTAAGATGATTTTTATTTTATTTTAGGGGGATGGGTGATTTTATAATCACCCCGTCCCCCTGACCCCACACACACACTTTCGGTGGGCAAATCCTGCTTATGTTCATAAACAGTTGCAAACTTACCGCAACCTTCTTGTGTAATAAGATTCCTTGCCACGATTGGAGGGTTGGAGTTGACCGCCCAAACAAGACACGCCTTGCTCTTGCTGGACGTGACGGCTTGGGTTCCATCTGCTGAAAAGCATCCACTGTTTACTCGAGCCTCGTGGTCCTGTTTAAAGAACATAGAGAGCATGTGTATGGCATGGTCTTTTTTCTCATTTGGCCCTCCAGTTACTTCATTTGGCTCACCAGTGTTCCAAAAATTGTGGTACTGGTGGGCCAATTTGTATATGATTTTGAGTGCAAATAGAGAAAAAAGAAGAGAAAAGTGTCCCAATAAACTTTTATAGTAATCCCTTTTTTACTGTAGCCTAATTTTTTTCTTTGACCTTCAATTAGTTAGCATAGGATAGCATTGCAAGATTTAACCATGGAGGTACCACTTCTAAAGTGGTACCTCCATGGTTTACGTCCCGAAAGCATCCAGTGCTGGACATTATATCAAGACGGCCACAGCCTTTGATAACTAGTTGTGAATTTACTGGTTGCAGTTCCACCGGGATAGAACCCAGGACGTGCGGGTGAGAGGACAAAGCACTAACCACGGAGGTCTTTTATAGTTGGGGACTTTCTGAAGGGAGGGATGAGGGTGGAGCCTGCATGTTATAGTAACATGGTAATATAATATGCCATAATTCCTATATATCATCTTGTATTATATGTATGAGCCATGATGGAAGGGGGGAGGGCTTGTTGGTTTTCTGTAGGGAGGGATGATGGTGGAGCTTGCATGTTATAGTGACATGGTAATATGATATGCCATAATGCCTATATATCATCTTGTATTACATTTATGTACCATGATGGAGGGCTTGTTGGGTTTCTGAAGGGAGGAATGAGGGTGGAGCCTGCATGTTATAGTAACATGATAATATGATATGCCATAATGCCAATATATCATCTTGTATTATATTTATGTACCATGATGGAGAGGGGGGGGGGGGCTTGTTGGGTTTCTGAAGGGAGAGATGAGGGTGGGGCTTGCATGTTATAGTAACATGATATGCTTACATATATCATCTTGGGTACCATACAATGAGAATCAGCCGCTGTTAACTCAAGTCTCATGGTGCAGTTTAAAGACGATAGAGAGCATGTGTATGGCAGGCCCTTATTTTACACTTGGCCATTTTATATGATTTGGAGTGAAATTTTACTTTCCAAGGGGTAAATTTATCCAATTTGTTGTCATTATTTTCATATGAAAGAGGATTCCAAATAAAAAACAAAGTGGTAAAGAAAGCATTCAGAAATATTGTTCTGTTAAGGATATATTTAAGTTTTAATTCATGTATCAAAACAGAAACCACAATCCAGCACAAGCAATTAGCAATTACACAAGGGATTTCCGCACACTTCATTTCACTTTCCATGGTCATAATCTGACAATGATAGTAAAAAATTCACTGCAGTTGCACTGAATTTCACACTCAACACAAGGACAAAAGTATTCCCCTATGGTCAATGTATTTGGCTTGAAGTAACAATTTACAAATAGGATGGTATTTAACAGTGAAGGTCATTTATTGATGAGTGATTTTTAAGTGATGTTTTTGTCCAACCTTGTAGGCTTTGAGAATTTTGGACTAAAATTCTTTGCAACATATTTTCATCATGGTAAAGTACATAACAACAGAGTATCACCTTTCAAAAATCTGTAACATTAAAACAAAAATGAATTTACATCATAAAAGAGAGAGCTACATCGCACATTATATTTTTAACCAGAAAGTTCATAAAGATGTTAAATGGTCACTACAAGTAATAAACCAATTGCTTTTTTTCATGGATTTTTTTTTCATGTTTTTTTTTTTTTTTTTATGGACTGGATTTTTCATGGACATGGATTATTTTCATGGAGTGTTCAGCAATTTGGCCGCTCCCTGTCCCTAATTCTTTAAGTGTCAACTTATTTCTGCTTCTATCTCTATATCCCTCTATGCACATCTACTGTAACCAATATTTAGGAGCATATCGTTGTACTCATAAATACATAGGAGTCAGGTAGCTCAGTTGGTAGAGCACATGACTGAGATGCTGGAGGTACCCGGTTCAAGCCTCTGACAGGTCTAACCAGTTTTTCCACAGCTATGCAGACAGATATGTCGATCATCAAAGCGGAAGTATGTCATTTGCAGCTCCTGCTCCTCATTCAGCCATTGAGAAAAGAGGCAATGGTTGAATGGTGCTCGCTGTCCTTCGGAGGGATTAAGCCGTCAGTCCTAATGGTAGGACAGTCACACCCTACCGGGTTCTCTGAACACTTCTCGAAAAGAATAGGGTGAAAACCTGGTGTCCATCCACTTCCGTCCCAGTCGCACGAGATTGACATCTGCTATGCAGGCTATAGCTTGGCGTCAATGCTCCATATAGGAGTCTTGCCGACTTCCCGCAAGGGAGGATCATGTACAAACAAACAAACAAACAAATAGTGCACCAAACAAATACTTCTAGGATGATCATCAGAATATTTTAATAAAATAATTTGTCTACATTAATTTAGTCCCTTTTATAAGCCTTTAAGATCTTTTATTCAGTATATTATTAATGTACCCTTAGAATACATCTATGCTAGTTATTATAATTTCATGTTTTTTTTCTTCTGAATTTTTATAAATTTTTTGACAGTGCGTATAAGTTATCTGGCAACAAATTGATATCAGAAAGAAATGCTCCTGCCATGTATGACATCACTATACTTTATTTTGAGACGAGATAGCCCCTTTTACGCATCATTGCTACAATCAACCCTCGAGAATTGTGTTTGCTTCGTGGTCGCCAACTCAGAAAAATACTAACAACCATGTTCCCTCGTTTCCAAAATGTCGATCACCAAAATAGTTTAAATGACTCGCCAGTACAAAAAACTGTTATAGATTATGATTTTGAATGGAAAAAAACCTTCTTCCCCTGAGTTTTCCAGCATGAATAATTTAACCTCATACTGTAATGACAACTTTTTTAATTTCAAAAACACACAAAACAATTATCGAAAGTAAAGACTGATTGCAAAGCAAACAATGTGATCAATTTCCATCCAGAAAATGATCATAACATTTTTCAGGCACCTCCCTGCATGTATTACCTCTCTGCATGTATTACCTCTCTGCATGTATTACATCTCTGCATGTATTACATCTCTGCATGTATTACATCTCTGCATGTATTACATCTCTGCATGTATTACATCTCTTAATGTATTACATCTCTGCATGTATTACATCTCTGCATGTATTACATCTCTGCATGTAATACATTTGTGCATGCATTACATCTCTGCATGTATTACATCTCTGCATGTATTACATTTTTGCATGTATTACATCTCTGCATGTATTACATCTCTGCATGTATTACATCTCTGCATGTATTACATCTCTGCATGTATTACATCTCTGCATGTATTACATCTCTCCATGTATTACATCTCTGCATGTATTACATCTCTGCATGTATTATGTGCACTAACTTGCTAACAGGACTATGTACATCCATATGTACACTTGCTCAGTGATATGATATCGTACTTAAATTTTTATCGGCACCGTGGGGTTTGTGGGGACAACGTTATGGTGTACAAATTCAGGATTAGGACTGCCAGTAATTTTGGGGCAGTAACAAACAGAAGAATAAAGGTTTTTCATGCTACCGAAAAAATATTTTCTCTTTTTTAAATGTTTAATTTTGTGGTCGCCAAGATGTAAGTTTGCATCGCCATGACGACAGGAATTGTCAGAAGTTGGCTAAAATAACCTCAAGAGAGACAAACCAAAGCTTTTAAGTTTCAAATGTTGAAGACTGAACATAACTGCAACTAAAAGAACATGTTGGTTTTTCAAGAAATAACTGGAATATTAAAAAATGTGCTGCTATTTTCATTCAATTTAGACCAAAATAATTTTTGTTATGACATTGACCCAAATTCACTCAAACTATTTCTTTTATTGTGTATATTTATCATTTGTGGCTAAATAATTGTGACTATACATAGATGCCACATTAAGCTATAAATGTATCCATAGTTAACCTACATATGAAAAAATTAGGGTAAATAATAAAAACTTACAAGAAAATATTGAAGTTGAATACAAAGACAGGACATCAAAATAGGTCTGTATGTATGATGTCATCAACCATTAAAATTGAAGCAGAATGATCTAATTTCATATCATGATTTTTTAAAGGTCACAGCTTTCAGTAAATGGATTTTTAATGGAAAAATGTTTGTAACAAGATATGTTCATTTTATATAAAATAGGACATTAAAGGAATATTCCCATGTTTTAAAGGAATATTCTCATGTTTTAAAGGAATATTCCCATGTTTTAAAGGAATGTTCCCTTTTTTAAAGGAATATTCCCATGTTTTAAAGGAATGTGCCCATGTTTTTAAATGAATATTTCCATGTTTTAAATGGAATATTCCATGTTTTGAAGGAATGTGCCCATCTTTTTAAAGGAATATTCTCATGTTTTTAAAGGAATATTCCCATGTTTTTAAATGAATATTTTCATGTTTTAAAGGAATGTTCCCATGTTTTGAAAGGAATATTCTCATGTTTTTTCATCATCTTTAAGAAAAAGAGAAAAAACTTTAGAAACAATTCAGTACAAAAATCATGTTGATATGTTATTCCTACCAGGAGATATTCAAATTTTAAGGTTGACAAAAAATGCCAATAAATGAATAGGAAAAGGTTCAGTATGACATCACAGCAACACACTCTTGCCTTAAGTTGATGTATTTGATTTAAATCTATCATCCTTTTTTATTAGTAAAACCTGCTAGAAAAATCAATTGATGAAAGTTAGGTATTTATATACATTGCCAAATATACCCTACTTCATTTACTTTTAAAAATTGCTTCTAATCATACAGAAACAACCAATTAACGTTCAAAGAAATACATAAACATTTGCAATGGAATTGTCTCTATGACATCATCAAACACGAATTCATCATACTGTACAAAAACTTAAAAATGCACGTGGGAAATCTTTAAAAATCTATATCTCCTGAACGGCATATGATATCAACCTGATTATTGTACCGAATTGGCTCTATAAGTATGCTCTTTCAAATAAAATTTTACAAAAAACCATGGGAATATTCCTCTAACAAACCAAATAGTGAAGAAAGCAGTCCTTCTTACTCCATTAAATACATCAAATTTTAAGTTCTATCGTATTTGTGAAACACTGAAGCACTTTTTTACCTTCCGTTTGATGTTGTTCTCTGCCAATAGGACAGAGATGTCCCATATTTTCACCATAAAGCATATTGATATGAAACTAATGCAAAAAAATTACAAATATTAAAAATCAAACCAATTTTGAACTTAACCCTTAACTCTCCCAAGGTTTCAAAAATAGAATAAGCTATTTCTGAAATTTTTGAAAGAGGATTTTTCCAGCACTTTCTTTTCCATTTGTACCAAAACAAGTTTGACTTTTATGAAAGCTAACATGTTGAACTTTCCAAAAATGTGCATATTTCCGAACTCAAATATGCAAATTAGGTCATTGAATTAGCATATTAGGTCTCCATACATTCTATCTTTATGACACGCTTGTGCCTTGTGGCTAAATAGCAAAAAAATATGGATAGATTTTCTGAATCGTCCTTGGAAAGACCTTTCATTTGATACTATTCATGGATTTTTAAAAATCAGAAGAAAAAAAATGACGCAAATATGAAAAATTTGGTACATTTTGACCTAAAAATTATCCCCCGATTCTGTAAATAATTTATCTAATAGTGTTTGACACTAAATTTTCCAAAAAATGCATTTTCCCCTTCTATGATGTCCAAAACTAATAGAATGCAAAAAAACAAGATGTTTACATCATTTGCAAAAAATGAAATAAGAAATTATGCAAATGATATGCCAATTAGGTCATTTACCTCATTTATTATGCACGAAACTGTTTTTTGTTTATTTCTGACCTAATTTCAGCCATTACAAGCTTCACAGCTACTTTTATGTTGATAGACTATGCTGATTATCTATTAGACACTTACTTCTGTTCATTCCACATGGAATTCATAAAAAATGTTTGCCAAAAAGGTCCAAATTTGTAAAGTCTTCTGCTATACCTTGTTGCTGCAAATAGAATAAAAAAATTTTTTTAAATTGCAACTATATTCATTCAACTTACTTTAGTTTGGTCTTCCCATAACTAGTTACCGAAGACCTCGTGTCGATCCCGGTCACTCTCCACCAGTACTTCCCACAGATAATAGTCTTTATCGGCTGCAAGGATGACCTTCGACCGTTGTATCTCCTGCAGCCGAGCGTTCCGCTCTTCCTCCCTGGTTTTGAAGGCAGCTTTTTCCACTGCAGTCGGATTTTCTTTGAGTGGTGATGGTGGCGAGACTGCAACGGAAGGCCTGGAAGAGGGGCCTGGGCTCATCTTCAACGGTCTGTCCCTCTTCCTTTTGGGTTGGGGAGTAGCGGGCGGCTTGTCCTCTTCAAGCATACGCATAACATGTTATCGCATAACATGTTATTGTGGTTTCTAGTAGCGGGCCGCTCGTCCTCTTCCAGCATACGCATAACATGTTATCGCATAACAATGTTATTGTGGTTTCTAACCTGCCCCACAATTTTGTGGTAACCGTGGGGACAGACTTTTACAGCCAGGAAGCCCGGGGGTACATACAGGGGTCCAAAATGTTTGTTTTATCGATCTAGTAATCACCACAACAGTGGCATAGCCAGGGGGAGGGGAAAAGGATCATGGTCCCAAAAAATGGGGCATCAAAATAATGTACCGGTACTAGGCCTATATACAAGCATTTTCCTCTAAATGGGCCTGGGGCACCCCCAACATGTGTATTTTGCCCTAACATGGGACCCCTACTGCACTTTCCCCCATAAAATTGTGATTTCCGCCCCTGAAATAATGGAACTTGGATTTTGTGAAATTGGGAATACACATATTTCAGTAGGCCTAAATTTACAATTTTGCCATTGGGAAATACATATATTTCAGTCCATTTAGAAATGTTATTATTGGGGTTCAGCTTTCATTTGTTTCATCCGGGCTATTATAGAAAGGACCTAAATCCTTTTTTTTTTATATGTGATTTTAGTGTCCTTCTTACTTGTTTATCGTAACAAGCAAAAAATCCCCGCTAATTTATTATTAGAATTCTATAAGCCTTATCTTATTACTACACATTTACAATGTAGTACTTTCGCTATTTTTGGAAGAAAACACTCACCAACTCCGGAATTTGGAACAGATCGCTATCCATCTCAGCAGACTCTATATTCTCCTCTTCCTCAATCTGGTCGAGTTCTGGTACATCTTCTTCATCAGAAGTACCTTCCAACCCCTCTGAAACATCATTATTCTGAAGAAAACATAGGAGTCGGAAGGCACGTTCGACGTTGTATCTCGCCATTTTGTGTTGTCGAATGTGCGAAGAAAAAAAAAAAGAGAAAAAAAGACGCAAATTGACGTCATCATCAAAGACCTTTTAGGCAAGTAGAGGGGGTGCATCTGTTATTGTAATAGTTCGTCTGAACGATCTATTTCTCCTCTACCCGTAGAGATTTTAAAAATTCCAATGCAGTATTTGGGCCATTTTTTATGATATTTTGATCAAAAAAGGTCCAAAATGGCCCAAAATCACAAATTTTGGCATATTTTCTCCAAAAAAACCACAAACATTGACCAAGTACAAGTAAAAATCGTGTAGCAACCAACAATTCAAACTATCTTTATACTTCACCTGAAGAAAAAAAAAATATTCACGTATGACATTCGTCTTTTAAAAAAAAAAAAACGCCGTTTTTTTTTTAAAATGCACTTTTTTGTAACGATTTTACTCAAAAAATTTCAATCTAACCCCCCAACAAAATAACCATATTATGAAAGATCTATTTAATCTGGTTTGAATGAACTTATTTGCAGCTCTATAGGATTTTGGGAAGATACTCAAAACAAAATTTGGAAAAGGGATCGTAACTGTCACGGTCACGCTGGGTGAGTAAGAGTTAAAAAGCGTTGGAAGGTTTCAAAAGAGAGTCAATTTGACAAATACATAGAGGTAAGAAAAGTTCAAATTGATTTGAAATAAAATAAATTAATAAATGTTTTTAAAAGTGAATTTAAAAGTAGAATATTTATTAGGGTGTTTCGGCTGATGTCGTGAGGTCACGTGACTTTGCTGTACGCCATTTTTAATTAGACTGTACATCTAACGACTTACATAAGTTTGCAGGTTGTTATATAAGATTATTTTTGCAAGGTAATTATGCTGGAATCTTGCTGTGCTGTTGGTTGCACTAATAGATATGTGCGGGGAATAAAAAGACATTTTCTCGATTTCCATCTGATCCTGATCAACGTTCGAAGTAGGTTTCTGCTCTACAACACACTGGCTTTCAACCCTGGCTTTCAACCAACGGTAGGCCTTACACACTAGGATTTGCAGCAAGCACTTATATCAGGTATGTAGGCTTTGTCTGCGTATCAACGAACAATCAGATGGTATTAACGTCAAAGTTATTCTTCATATACCCGGTGAAAATATAACTTACTTAAGGAAAATATGAGAAAAAAAATTGGAAGCGAGCATAAAAACTGCAATCAGTAAAATTTGCTGAAATGGTGCTGGGAGGTTAGCATGTAGTATATTTGTTGTACGTGTGATGTGATTAAGCTATGTAAAGACGCGTGAAACGCAACAATGCCGCTGCCCCACAAAATGGAGTCCAGTTGAGATAGAATCACGTGATGAAATCTCTCTATACCAGTCATTTCAACAAACTTGTGATACATCTAAAACTAGATGAGAGCAAATACAATACAATACACCTATTATTCTCTCTGATAAGCTCTGCCTCAAATAAATGATTCAAGTTGATAACCAGTGATAATTCCTCCAGAATTGTTCAAGGAATAAAACATCAGAAACAGTCTTTTACCTTCCTTTTGATGTTGCTTTCTGGTGATATGACAGAGGTGTCCCATATTTTCACCGTCTTGTCCTCACTTCCAGTTCCGATCAAGGTGACATCAGCACTTACGCAAAAGTCACATGATGTGATTGGTGCGCGATGACCAGGCAACTTGACCCACATGGTTTTAGGTAAAATTTGCAAAAGCTGTAAATGAATGAGAGATATCTTAATACAAGTAAGTCAAAAATCCTCTTCTAAAGAGGAATAGATGTATGCATACAAAAAGCACTCACAACACTATTAATTTAGGGAGACATTAAAATTACTTTGCTTTATGTAGACATAATATTTAAAGATTTAACCCTTACTCTACCAGAACTTTTATTGAAAATGCGCTTGGAAGGTGGGATCAAAAATGGGGCATCCAAAACAGCGTTAATATCGCTGCGTGGTAGAGTAAGGGTTCAGCACAGGTTGATTACTGAAGGGTCCTCTGTCTTCCAAGCAGCAAAGTCGGGCTCGTTCCGCTTCAGTGACCCAGTAGGTTGCCCACCGGGACCATGCTGCACATTTTTTGAGTTGGCACACTTGTCGCGAGTTGTTGATTAACCCATACTGCACATATTTTTAGGTTGGCACACTTGTCGCGGGTTGATTAAACCTTGCTCTACCAGCACTTTTTTGAAAACAAGCTTGAGGGGAGGTCAAAGATGGGGCACCCAAAACTGAGATAATATCGCCGCGTGGTATATAAAGTAAGGGTTAAATCTCTGAATCTTGATCCTACATTTATTCATTTATTTTTCTTAATTTTGATCCTAATTCTTTCAAGATTTTAAAGATTCTTACTTTTCAGATTTTTTTTTGGAATAATGCAACACAAAATGTTCAAATATTCCAAAAAATTACAAAAAGCGAAGCAAATTATCAACAATTTTCACACCTATTTTGCTTAAAATTTGACAAAAATATTCTGCTATCAATTTTCTGTAATATATACTTCCACCTGAACTAATATCCCAAAGCTACATTTTTAAGCTACCTTTAAATATTACTAAATTACCTCAAGGGCTGTCACAGTAGGTAAATGAGATATCGATTATCATGAACAAAAATATTGCATTATCGCAAAATTTATGTTATGATTATCAATTTTGGAAAACTGTTTAAGTTTCAGCTTGCAGATTATATTTTGAAAGTGTTTAAGAATCATATTTGCTGCAAATTTTGTTTGAATCAATTTATTTGAAATGTTTGAAATCCTGTATCACAAACTTTTGCTCTAATATGCAGTTCACAAATGAAAAAGGCATATCATGGCTAACAGTTGGTTAGGGTAGTTTTCATATCAAGAAAAATAGGATATCGGGATAATTGACATATCGTGACAGGCACAATATCGGATAATCGACATATCGTGACAGCATAATATCGGGATAATCGACATATCGTAACAGGCACAATATCGGGATAATCGACATATCGTGACAATCACAATATCGGGATAATCGACATATCGTGACAAACACAATATCAGGATAATCGACATATCGTGACAGCCAGAACATCGGGATAATCGACATATCGTGACAGCCAGAATATCGGGATAATCGACATATCATAACAGCAAGAATTACCTCCACAGATGTTTCTCCTGTTACAGAGACCACATAATCCAGCCGTGGTGCAATGGCCACAGAGCCTGTCATGCAGTTCAAAGAGTATGGCGTCCCAATGGGCTGAGAGCCTTTGCCCTTTACATTCCAACGGTAAGTTCCATTAGGAAGCACTCCCATCAACTTCTTTCCGTCTGCTGAGAAGGCTAGCATTACATTTGTCAATTCTTTGGACAAGTTGATGGTGTCAAATTGTTTTGTTTCCTACATGAGATAAGAACAACAAATCATACAAACATCAAGGTACAAGAAGCATGGTTCTTCATTTAATTTAACCATACATAATTGATCAAGCACTGATTAAGAAATATTGTTCAAGTAAACAAAAAAATAGATAAGAAAAATGAAGGTCATCACTTATTTCACCATTCATTTTTTTAATAAAAGAAATATTGAAATCTCTTTTATTTTCCCTTTGCCACTATTGGAGAGTTGGAGTTGACCGTCCAAACAAGACATGCCTTGCTCTTGCTGGACGTGACGGACTTGGGTTCCATCTGCTGAGAAGCATCCACTGTTTAGTTTAGCCTCGTGGATCATGTTTAAAGAACATAGAGAGCATGGGTATGGCATGGTTTGTTTGTTTGTTTGATGAGGGCTTAACAGCACCACCACAACAAGGGTCAAATTGTGCCTGAGAGGTTAGATCATTCTAGAGGTAGGAAGGAAAGGAAACAGCTGTGGGGAGAATGAGAGAAATACAAGAACTAAAAGTCACAAAGCTGGGATCGTGAGAGGAGGTGCATGGGTGAAACAAAAACAAAGTAGAGAGAGGTGGGAGAGGAGGAATAAATATGTTTGTAGATGGAAGCATGAAGGAAGGAGATAATTTTATCCAGAGGGTTTTTCTGGAAGAAGTCGGCAATTGAGTTGTAGGGAGTAAGGGAAGCTCTGGGAAGGTTGTACAGGGGGCAAGCAAAGAGAACGTGATGGACTGTGGGGGTGCAATGGCTATTGTTGCAGAGGGGTTGGGGGGAGCCAATAAGGAGGTGGGAGTGAGTGAGGTGGGTGTGACCTATTCTGAGACCAGTATTGAACCTAAGTCTCCTGCTGAATGTGGGCACTCTATCACCGAGCCAAACCGGTTTGTTTTTTATCAGATATATTCACCAAAAAAAATGCTATTTTTACTGTTCAGTCTCAAAATTTACTGAGAATTTCAGATGCTGTAAGGTATGTATACCTGTGGGTTGAGGTACCATCAATTATTACAAGAAATCATGAGCACAAAATTTCTTTTAGTAAGCTTGCATTCACACTCATTAATGTTTTTGAAAATTGGGGACAAACACCCATAGGTGGTAGGACAGTCACACCTTGCCTGGTTCTCTGAACACTATTAGAGAAGAGAAGCATGAAAACGCGGTGTTTATTCACTTCCCGTCCTGTCCCCATCCTGGTCTAGTCAAGCCCCAATTCCTGTGTCCTAATTCGTCTGGCTGTAAGAGAACTTAAAAGGTGACTAATTGGGTCCAGCAATTTCAGGCCCTGGCAAAAGGCACTATATAAACTATATAAATTGATCTTTAATAATGAGGAGGACGAGAATACCTTGTGCTATGGGGATTGAGTCTGGTCTTAGGTTCGAATCCTGTTTTTCCTGGCATCAAGCACCACAATCCTGGATAAAAGTATCTGATCCTTTTTTTCTTGACTCCTTCCACCCCATTTCAATGTCATGTCCCAACATTGGAACGGAGCAGACGGGAAAAAAAGGGTCAAGACAACAGAATTGCAGGCACTCAAGATTCAGATGGGATGACTTGACTAAAGCGACTGTGATCTCAGAATTAACTACAACACTGCACTAGGAACTCATCAAGATGAATTGCCATTAAATCTACTGTAATCGCACCTATAACAACATAAGGTGGCTTAGGTAGCAGAGTGCCTGACTGAGATACGAGACATGCTAGGTTCAATTATCAAAGATTCAACCAAAAGATTTTTTACAGTCACACAGGTGGATACCCCTGACATCTGACTGAGATTAGAGACATGCTAGGTTCAAATATCAAGAGTTTCAACCAAAAGATTTGTTCTCAGTCACACAGATGGATACGCCTGACATCAAGGGCAGAAGTATGCTTCTCATCCAGGTTTTGCGAGAATTAGGTGGACAATGGCTTAATAGTGCTCACCGTTTATCGGAAGAGAATGTTAATTGTGGGTTCCAACAGCAGGGCAGTAAGCCCCTGCTTGTCATGCTTCTCTAAACACTATTCCAAATTCCAAAAACAGCTGCTGCAGGCCAGAGCCCAACAAGATTCAGTGTGGGTTGCACATTATTTGTATTTTTTGGGGGAAGGGAGGGTATTTCACTTTAGGCATATGCCAAGGAAAGCACACATAAGTCACAATGACTTGTTTTCAGTGTGTACCTGATGAATTTGCCAGGATGAAAAGTGGATGAACACCAGGTTAACACCCTGCTCTTTCAAGAAGTGTTCAGAAAACCAGGCAGGAGGTGAAAATCCTACCATCAGGAGCGAAGGCTTTACATCTCCTCCGAAGGGCGGTGAGACCACCCAACCATTTGCCACTTTTCACAAGGGTCGGGTTTGGGGAGAAGGTGTGATGCAGAAGACAAACCTTTGCATGCTTGATGTCAGTGTATACCATTCTGCATACCTGTGGAAAAATCGCTGATAAAATCGCCATTAGACTCGAACCTGGGACCTCCAGCATCTCAGCCCTACCCTCAGCCGACTGAGCTACCTGCCTCCCCCTGCGATTTGATGTCTCCATGTGTTTTGGGGAAGGGGTAGGGGGAGGTTGTTTGAGCTACAAGTCTTTATAAAAAGAACATATACAAGTCATACCACGTCACAACTATGAAAATCTGCTTCTCAACAAACATAAATGGAATTACACCACTTACCCGTTCTTGATTAATGTCCCACAGATACACTTTGTTCTTATAAGCAATTGCAATAATCTTCCCATTCTCACTGAATGCTACACCTTTAGGACGGCACTAAAAAAAGGAAAAGAAGTTGAAACAAATGTTTCAGGCTTTACCATAAGTTTCACATTGGCTTCATATTACCTGCATGAACATAATCTTTCATGGAGGTGAATGAAATTACCTCTGTGCTTATAATAAGGCAAGAGAAATCAGGGATTGTCGCTAGTAAGGGATGTCCAGGGCCATCTACTAATTTATTTCCTAAAAAAACAGAAACACTTTTACTTTAAATCTGCTATTTAGAATCCATTTGGATGACACACTGAAAATACTTCAAGCCCCACCAAGCCCCACCCCTTACCCCCATACAATCAAATGTTATTCAACGGTACATAAGCATTCCATTCTATCTAAAATTCATATGGACAACCACTGAAAATACTTCAAGCTCTCTCCCCCTCCCCCCCCCTCACCCAACATACTATAAAATGTTATTCAATGGTACTTTAGCATTCCATTCTATCTAAAATTCATATGGACAACCACTGAAAATACTTCAGCTTTCCTCCCCACCCAACATACTATCAAATGTTATTTAACGGTATTTTAGCATTCCATTCTATTTAGAATTCATATGGACAACCACTGAAAATACTTCAAGCTTCCCCACCCAACATACTATCAAATGTTATTTAACGGTATTTTAGCATTCCATTCTATTTAGAATTCATATGGACAACCACTGAAAATACTTCAAGCTCTCTCCCCGCCCTACCCAACATACTATCAAATGTTATTTAACGGTATTTTAGCATTCCATTCTATTTAAAATTCATATGGACAAGCACTGAAAATACTTCAAGCTCTCTCTCCCCCTCACCCAACATACTGTAAAATGTTATTCAATGGTACTTTAGCATTCCATTCTATCTAAAATTCATATGGACAACCACTGAAAATACTTCCAAGCTCTCTCCCCCACCCAACATACTATCAAATGTTATTCAATGGTACTTTAGCATTCCATTCTATTTAGAATTCATATGGACAACCACTGAAAATACTTTAAGTTCCCCCTCCCTTACCCAACATACTATCAAATGTTATTCAACGGTACATAAGCATTCCATTTTATTTAGAATTCATATGGACAACCACTGAAAATACTTCACGCCTCCGCTCCCATCACCCCCCTCCCCCTCTCCTCCTCACCCCACTCCTTATACTATAAAATGAGAGGTTGTGGGGTTGGTGGGAATGAGAGGCTGGATGTTGTGGAGTTTGTCTGAATATAATGGCATTCCTTTGTAATATAATAAGTAGTAACCATAATCAATGCTGGCATTGTTTGTCTTTGCTGCTAGGGAAAGGTGAAATGAACAATGAGCCCAAAACTATTCATACCTCAATGTTATGATGCAAAGTTACTCTTGTGGAATGATGTGTTTAATTTGTTGCTTGAAAATTGCAGACCAAATTCTTAAGCAGTGCCTTTACTAATGTTTTGGAAAGGGGGTAGGGGAGGTTGAGAGCTTTTAAGCGGCCATGTCTGCTTTGTTATTGCCAGGGGTGCTCACATGCCTGGGTATTCACAAATATAGAGGATGAGGTGGGTGGTTGTATAAAGAAATAAGAGCAGATTTGAGTCTGAAAAGATGGCAAATCAAACTTTAATCAAATGCTAAAATTGCTATATTCAAAATTCAAAAACTGCTCCAGATTTTAAAACTCTTTCAAGCAATGTAAAAGATGTCTATAGACCTTAACAGCAATGGAATGCTTGCAGAAAAGAGAAATTCTTAAGGAATACACCAAAATAAGCTTAAAAGCAATTTGAATCTGAATTCATGTCTTTAACAATGACTTAAATGAATTGATAGAAGTGCAGTTTGATATAGTTCGTATCTGGGAATAATGTTGTATCTTGTTTTCCCGCTACAAATTATACAAATACGAAAAATATACAGTATTTTACCTTTAGGTCCTGAATCTACTTGCCAGTGGATGTATATTGGCTTTTATGAAGCCACTATTAAAAAATGTGGATTTTTTTTATAGCATTTTAAGGCTATTTTGGAGACTTGTTTAACCACAAAACACTTATTTTGCTGCTGTTTTTAGTTTTCATAGGGAATAGAAAGAAACATACAAGAACAATTTTCTGATAACATTAAGCCCATGTGATATTTTGCAAGTATAGAAGTTACACGATTAAAAAAAAAAAAATTTTTTACATTTGACAAACTTTCATTATATTTGACCCGCCCTAGAAACACCCGTGGACCTGCCAGTGGCCAATCCCTTTCAATTTTTTTTTTTGTCTTGAAACAGTCTGGTTTTATTTAGCTTAAGTTGGCATTTTATTTTAAATGATTTGGATTTAAGCATTTGAGACAATATAGAATCAACCTTGATCCCTAGGACCATCTATTGCCTGAACAAAACAGAAACACTTTTACCCTCAGTTTCAGAAAAATGTATCTTACCTTCAGCTCTTTCTTCTGGATGAGCTTGCCGGTGGAGGTGCTATAGATATGCAAGCGACCAAAGGTTGCGATCATGATATGCTTTGCACTTTTTGGTATAAAGCAGGTAGGATGATGGTCCATTTCCAGTGAAATGCTCTGGAAATGTTCACCTACAGTGATAAAATAAGATTCCCACATATCACATCTTTGAAACTGAATATTTAACATACATATTAATTGGAACTGAATATTTAACATACATCTTAAAGGAGAACTAGCCCCATACATGTAAATAAATGAATAAAAAAACAATCATTCACCTGTTTTGCCTCTAAAGTAATCAAATGTAATTTGTGTATAAATCTTATATAACTACTTGGTATACATATTGGTATTAGAAAGGTTTTGCACCTCACTATCGTATGGCAGGGTACCTCACCATGCGGCAGGGTACCTCACCATGCGGCAGGGTACCTCACCATGCGGCAGGGTACCTCACCATGCGGCAGGGTACCTCACCATGCGGCAGGGTACCTCACCATGCGGCAGGGGCAGGGTACCTCACCATGCGGCAGGGTACCTCACCATCGGCGCGGCAGGGTACCCTCACCATGCGGCAGGGTACCTCACCATGCGGCAGGGTACCTCACCATGCGGCAGGGTACCTCACCATGCGGCAGGGTACCTCACCATGCGGCAGGGTACCTCACCATGCGGCAGGGTACCTCACCATGCGGCAGGGTACCACCATGCGGCAGGGTACCTCACCATGCGGCAGGGTACTCACCATACCTCACCATGCGGCAGGGTACCTCACCATGCGGCAGGGTACCTCACCATGCGGCAGGGTACCTCACCATGCGGCAGGGGTGCGGGGGGACCTCACCATGCGGCAGGGGCCTCACCATGCGGCAGGGGCCTCACCATGCAACAGGGTACCTCACCATGCGGCAGGGTGCCTCACCATGCGGCAGGGGTGCCTCACCATGGGCAGGGTACCTCACCATGCGGCGGGGTACCTCACCATGCGGCAGGGTACCTCACCATGCGGTAGGGGACCTCACAATGCGGCAGGGTGCCTCACCATGCGGTAGGGTACCTCACCATGCGGTAGGGGTACCTCACCATGCGGCAGGGGTACCTCACCCATGGGTAGGGGTACCTCACCATGCGGCAGGGGTACCTCACCATGCGGTAGGGGTACCTCACCATGTGGTAGGGTACCTCACCATGCGGCAGGGGTACCTCACCATGCGGTAGGGTACCTCACCATGCGCAACCAGTATGGCAAAAATATTTACTCCATTGCCCAAATAGATGCTCAAGTTTTGCTTTCCAATCGTAAAAAAATTATTTCTACAGTATAAATCACCAATTATTATTAAAAATGTACATTGAAATTCAGTTTAGAAAGAACAGAAAACTTCCCTTCAATGTTATTTGATATCAACATCGCGTAACTTTTTTGCTGTACTTGCTAGGGCTTCCAGTGTTTCACTGTGAAAATCTCGCAGACTATGATACCTCGCTGTGAAACATTTCAAAACTACGCCACCACCCCGGAAGTTTGCTCTTATCAGTCCTCTGGAAAAAATGGCTGTCATGTTTGCAAAGCCACAGAATTTCAGCTCTGTTAAAACCTTTTTTTGTTCGTTAATTTTGCAATATTTGTTCTTTCTTGCAAAGCTTATTTGACTCATCAGGTAATATTTACATGTATATGTGTTGATTGTCACAACTAAAGTATTTTGACCGTGTATTTTTGGGTCGATTTACCAGCTTGTAAAATGGGTCTTGATTGAGTGGGATAAAAGCCTTATGTTATGGCCTATTGTTAGTTTCACTGGTTTACTGCTGCACATTTACGGTGCATTTCACAAGTTACTAAGATTTTGGAGAAATCAAAGTGCAAAATATCCCCATTCATAGGTGATTACTGTGCATTTGTGATTCTTGCATTTAAAAAGGATTATGCTAATCGGGTTTACAGTTTAGAAAAGTCATTGATTGGAATTCTATCAGCCGTATGTGTAGGTGATTTGAATCGTGATTCATAGTAATTTTCAACAGCACAACTTGACTACGAAAAACAATTACTCTCAATTTGATGATTAGTAAACGTTTAGTGCATTTGTGAACGTTTAGCATGTACACGCTAAACGGTCACAGCTCTACGAGACAAAGGCCTTCAAATTTGAAATGTTGTAAAATGGGTGACTTTTAATTGATTTTATCAAAACTTTTTGGTATTTTCACGGTTTGTTGCATATTATCTCCCATTCAAATTTAAGTTATTGCATCTGTCTATACATCTTAAAGGAACAATTCAAACTTAATCAGATTTGTGTGGGAATGACTGAAATCAGGCTAGAAGCTAAAATCCCGAATAACATATAGAATTGCAACATACAGTATGTCTACAAATGTCTTCATGATCTGGCTCCTTCATATCTTAAAGAACTGATCATTATACGTACAGGTCAAACAGGTTTACGCTCTTCTTCTAACACCATGGGCATTCTCCTCAACATTCCTCTCACAAAACGCAGAACATTTAAAGACAGGTCGTTTGCTGTAGCTGCCCCTGTCACATGGAATAGTTTGCCATCTTCTCTTCGTTGCATCAATAAATACGATAATTTCAAACGGGAACTAAAAACTGTTTTGTTCACCCAGGCTTTTTTATAATTGTTTGTGTTTATCTTTATCCTATGAACTTTATTAACTTTATGAACAGTTTTATTTATTTTCTGTACAGCGCCGCTGAATGTGCATTGTATAGATATTGAGCGCTATATAAATATATAAACATAAACATAAACATAGAAGCAATATTATAGTCCCCAAATTCCTCAGTCAAGTTCTTTGTGTAGTTTCTTAACACACATATTTGTTTTATTTTGTGGAATCACACCAAAGGAAAACAGTAAATTATTCAACCAAATATAATACAAATTTTATTTTCACGACATTTAAATAGATTTTTAAATACTTGCTGATGTTGCCTTTAGGTCATGTTCAGTCATCATCTAAGTGTGAAGTCTTTGTTGGGAAAAAAAATTGTGAATGGATAACAACTTATCACAATCTCACCAGTTTGTCTTGGTCAGATTAACTCTTACCTTTGACTAAGTCTTTTCCTGCACCAGTTCCATATAAATCTATCCCGTCTTCATGTATGACAGCCAACCAGTATGAGTGGAACGGGAATGCCAGCTTCATAGCTGTAGCCTCGATGGTCATCTCTAAAGCACCGCTAGCAACCTAAACGGAAGAGGGACAGCATACCAATGAATTCTGATTGATTGATTGATGTCCAAGATAGAATAGTGAGAGAGAGAGAGAGAGAGAGTTGAACACACAATTACAATAACGGGGTCGTCGCCTGCGTATTCGGTTATGATAGTACAAATGCTATCACGAAACGCTTAATACGACCCGGACGAGAACACAGGTACGACGTACGGACAGACATAACATCGACAACCAAGTCAATGTCCACGGCCTTTGATAACCAGTTGTGGTGCACTGGCGTGTCTACCCACCCCAGGATTGAATCCGGGGCCTCGTGGTTTGTAGACAGGTATGATAACCGCTACACCACAGTAGGTAGATATAGAATAGTGCCAGGGGATAACAAATTATATCAAAAAACCCAATGGTGCTATCTTAGGAAAGGTAAGCTACAGGTAAGCTAAAGGTAATAATGGGCCAGGGCTGGAAAAAACCACTCACCTGCTAGCCATGGACGAGTAGAAATATTATGATATACTGTGGTACTCCACTCACTGAATTAAGTCAAGGCAAGCGATAATCTTGTTTAGGTATTCATAATAACTTGTTGCAAACAATCCAAAAAGAGTATGTGCATGTTGATTTTAAATGATTTAAAACCAATTTCCAGTACCTTCTTTGTTCTTCGTGCGCGCGAGATGTCTTGCTATGTTTTAACGTACGTACGTACATATGTCATGAATTCAGGTTTAGGAAAGGGCAATACTAGTTTCAAATTTCAGTCAAAAGTGTCGCGAGGAGTTGAAAACACTTGGGGAGTGGATATAATGGTTTCATCAAATCTAAATGATTGGCGAGTGACTATTTTTGTATTTTTCCGACCCTGTCAAGGGTGTGACCAGGGAAGTCCTTGCGATCGTTCAAACCCCCACCCTAAGAGAGTCAAGCAAGGTAAGATAGTGCTGAAAATAATCTACAAGCTCCAGATTTTGAGAGGGTGACCTTTTTCTTCCTTATTTGTTTCTTTCCTCATGAGTTAGATTTACCAACAGAAGATTGTAATAAACTACTACAGTATCCAACGTATTTAGCAAACCCTACTCTAATAAGCACTCATCCAACTTGTTTTGCCTATTCACATGATTGATAAATATGCAGATTTGAAATGAGTTTTGTTACATAATTTACTTATTTGCATCTAACGCGCACAAAGATTTGTGGTGGTTATTGTGGGGCAAGTCTGATAGTATAAAACCAAATCACACAATGCAGTTTGATTAGCACACTGTACGCCAGCTAGAGCACAGGCACTTGTTAGGAAGCAACTTTGGACCTAAACTTGGTGCAATTCTATTTTCGTATGTGCCCCGGGCACTCAATACAGTTGTTTTGGAACCACATTTTTTTTTATGCCATCAGCTTTTCTTTTTTCTTCAATTTTTCATGTGATAAAATGTACAAAACCATGCTCACTTTCCAAACTCTCTCAGTGTTATCAGTACACACAGTTGCTATGTATTTGCTGATTCATGCCATCACCTTTTCTCTTTTCTTTAATTTTTCATGAGGTAAAATGTACAAATAAAATCATGCTCACCTTCCAAAGTCTCACAGCGTTATCAGCACACGCAGTTGCTATGTATTTGCCGCTTGATGAAAACTGCACAACAGTAACTTTTGCTGGTAGTGTCAGGCTCAAGACCTCTGCACTGGCATTTTGACTCTTTGAAAGATCAAACCAACATTGCACTGCAACAAAATGGCAAAAATAAAATTATAATGACTTTTCTAGAAAATCCTTATGGAACACTTCAGAAATGCTTTTACTTGTGTATTTTCAGCAAATTGAAAAATGAATTTATTTTCTCAAACATTTTGGAAAGTTTTGAACAGTGAATAAGCAACCCAGAAAATAATGAGGGCAAATTATAGGTGAAATATCTTGCAGTTCCACCCACAAAAAAATGAGTAGTTTTCTTCCCTCTAGTATTTGTGAAACTTGCAAGGATTGTGCCATAAGAAAAAAGCCGTTAAAAGGGGATAACAGGTTTATTGACAGTCAAGTAGCCCTGGAAATTAGTGTTTGCTGGAACAATTCTGCAAAATTGTCTCATGTATGCATATACCTATGGTTAAAAATTTAAACCAATGAATAAAAACAAAATAAAAATTTCTGAAAAATCAAAGAAAATCATTGTTTTTACTGACTGTTAAAATTCCTATGATAAGTAGTCAAATAATTGCCAATTTATGTACATTTTAACAATTACTCTACCACACGGCAATATTATCGGCATTTTAGGTGCCCAATCTTCGACTCACATGACATGTAAGTTTATACCTTTGGATTGCTTGAAGGATAAATATCGTTGAGCAGTTGCGACGCATAATGACTTATCGGGTTCATTCAGAGCTTGCTGGCAGACCAGGTCTGGGTGCATCTGCATAATGCTTGCATTTGATCGGATCATGCGGTAAAAATCACGAAATTTGGCACTTTTCTCGAATTTGGTAGAAGCCTGTTTTAAAAAAACAGAAAGAACTTATTAACAAATATACAACTAGTTAAGATTGATGACATCTATTTCCCCAAATTGTGGTGAAACGTGCCTTCTTAATTCCTGAGCGGGGCAACACCATTGTAATTTGATATACAGAGGCATGGCTGGTCAGGTGACATCATTTCAGAGAGAAAAACACACCAGTCCTGAAGAATAAATATAATTTTGTATAACACAACAACAAAGTTATCATTTAATGAACTTAAAGTCATGAATAAATCAGACAATATTTTGCGTTCAATAAAGTTATTAATGAGACAATATAATTGAGGCAGACAACTGCATTCACAAAGATTGTCCACAAGATCATGATGCATCTAATTAATTCTTTGCTGCACTTTTGTGGCAGTCCACAGCAAAGAAAAAAAAGTTAAATCCATAAAGCCTTCAGGGCTTTTACAGCTAGTGCTTATATCCTGCTTCCATGGTGCTAAGCAAATGAGAGTACTTGACTCCCCTGGATGGGAAACCAGTCCATCGCAGGTTAACTCCCCAACTGAAACTAATACTCATGTCACAGGTGAGTGAATTGGAGCAAATGGGATAAAGTGTCTTGCTCTAGGACACAACACAGTGCCCTGGCTGAGATTTGAGAGCAAAGAAAGGTTGAATATATAATAACAAGTTTTTGAGAAGAGAAATTAAAAGGTGTAAATGCATAGGAGGAGAGAGAATAGGAAGGTCAAACATCCATCTGATGGTTTGTGATCATTGATTGTATATTTTTTTGGATTTAAAATGAGTTGGCGGCCAACACGTGTAGTATTTGCCAATTTATGTAGATTTTAACCCTTACTCTACCACGCAGTGGTATTATTACCATTTTGGGTGCCCCATCTTTGACTCCGCCTCCTGAGCGCATTTTCAAAAAACACTAGTAGAGTAAGGGTTGATTAATCAACCTGCAACAAGTGTGCCAACTCAAAAATATATGCCGCATGATCCTGTGGGTGGCCCAGCAGGTCACTGAAGCGGAACAAGCCTGACTCTGCTGCTTGGAAGACAGAGGACCCTTCAAAAATCAGCCCTTGATTAACCCTTACTCTATCACGCGGCGATATTATCGCCGTTTTGGGTGCCCAATCTTTGACTCTGCCTCCCGAGTGATTTTCAAAATAGTGCTGGTAGAGTTAACCAATAGAAGTCCCATCATAATATAGTATATGGAATTTATATGGCGCATTTTCTAGTTTAAAGAACTATTCAAATGTGCTCTACAACTAACAGATGTGTGCCTATGGGCACACGTGAACTTAGTACTTGAAAGGGAAAGTGAATGAACACCGCGTTTTCACACTTCTCTTCTCGAATAGTGTTCAGAGAACCAGACAGGGTGACACCCTGTCATCGGGACTGACAGCTTAACGTCCCCTCCAAAGGACAGTGTGCGCCATTCAACCATTGTCACTTTTCTCAATACCTGAATTAGTAGGAGCTGCAGATGAAATGTTTCTGCTTTGATGTTCAACATACAGTATCTATCTGCATAGCTGTGGAAAAACCGAAAGTTAGACCTGACTGAGGCTTAAACCCGGGACCTCCAGCATCTGAGCCACGTGCTCTGTCAACTGAGCTACCTATTCTCCAACTGAGTTACCTATTTGATGCACCATGCGGTCTGTTTTTAAAGAAGTTTTCACTCACTGCGCGCGAGCAAACAAATTCCAAAAAGTCAATGGAAAAACATGTACAAAATTTCAAGTACTGGGATTTAGTAATGTTTATGACATTCCGTACCGCAATGTGCAAAAAAGGTATTCCACTATGAGACTTAACCTAAATACGCCCTCACTCTTCGGCTGCCAGCTTCTTTAAAATCAATCAAATCAAATATAAAAATACCAGCAAAGAAAGTAGCCTTACCTCTGAGAGCTCAATCAAGAGCTCATACAGACGCCCTGTCCTGCATTTGGCTTCAATCCACTCAATGGAACACATGACCTACGTTAAAAGAAAAACAGAATAGAGCAAAGATATATATATTTGTTGTAATGTCTTTCATCTACTCCTACAAGCATGCCATTATGCAACTGATAGAATAATTTATTTAAAGAATAATTTAATCATGAAGTGAGGGCATTGTATTTTTCCAAATTTATGCAAATGTTGTCATCTTTTCTTGTTACCTGATGGTTTTTGGTATTAAAAACAATGGCATTGTAGAGGGTGGGAAAATGTGGGTCTAGAACCCACACCTTTCAGAAACAACGTCCCGCACCACCGTTTGTTGATGTTTATATTAAAAGCAACAGTTGGATCCCCTCCTTACAGTTGGAGGCTACCATCTTGGACAAACCTGTTGGGGACACTTACCAAAAAGTTTGCATCTTATTTTGAATTTTTATGTACAGATATTTTCAGATAATTCCCCCCCCCCCCCCTTCCTCCCTTCAATGTTGTCAAAATATTTGACTAGGAAATACAGATACATGGAAAGCAATTATCAATATTTTCCACCCATTTCACCAACATTGAACAGGGAAACGGGGGTGTCCCACAAGTTTTGTCCAAGATTGTAAGTACACCACTGATCACAAAGCCCACAAAGTATATTTCAAGTTAAACTGTCATTACAACTTCAAGAATCGAAGTAATAGAACTATATTAAGAGCATCACATTTTCCTACCCCACCAGTGACGCACTACATACCCTTACCACTCCCCCTACCTGTTCCCACCACTCCCCCTACCTGTTCCCACTCAATGTCCTCTCCAAGCTTACATTTTCAGCTTCTACAATCATGTCACCACTGATCAAGTGCTTTGACAGTTCACACAGCTTCCTCAGGTATTCCCTACCCCACCAGCACCTACCACCCACTAGATACCCCATCACTCCCTACCTCCTCCCCCCCCCAAAAAAAAAAATGTCCTCCCAAACTTACTTCTTCACCTTCTACATTCATGTCACCTCTGATTAAGTGTTTTGGCAGTTCACTCAGCACCCTAAGGTTATACCGTCTCTTCTTGCCTTTGCTCTCCATGCTTGAGTGTTCATCCAAGTACAGGGGCTGGGGTTGAACTCGGCGATGGGCTACCTCAATCTTCTTGGTATTCTTGTCTCGATACGGCTTAGGTGTATTTGCCCACCTGTTTAAAAAGACCACATTTCATTAATATTTTCCAACTTTCTACGGAAAGTTACAAGAATATTCTCTTTCATTATCTCTTTTTAAGAACATTAAATTTTGAGAATAAAGAGTCTGTTCATGTTGAAAATTGAAAATATAATTTAGTTTTACTTCTACACTTTTAGGCACATGTCACGGAAAGCACATGTAAGTTGACTTTTTTTTCAGTGTGGACTTAAGATGTTTGCAAGGATGGGGAGTAGATAAACACTGGGTTAACACCCTACACTTTTCGAGAAATGTTAAAAAAACCAGGCAGGGGGTGAATCTCCTACCACTGGCACTGGCAACTTAAACCCCTCTGAAGGAATGTTAGCGCTAATTGGACACAATGTTGGATTTGTTTTTACTCCATCACAATTGTTTTTAATTATACAACCCTCTCTCAATCCAAACAGGTTGGCTACACCTCTGAAGATTTGAAAAAATTATTGAATTATGAAAAAAAGATTATTTTTGTGCTGAAAATTGCAAAATTTGCATTTTATTTAGTTTCATTAACTGAAACATTTTCAGAAAAAAATTCATTTAATACAAATTTAAATTAATTCAGTAACAATGTACCAGAAGATTTTCCACAACAGTATAATTCATACGAATTTCTAACAACTTTGAAATTTCCTATTTTATCAAACAGAAAAAGCGATTGGGGTTCTGCTTTTGTGTTGGTTTTTTTTGCCCTTTAACATGCAAAAAAGACATAACCGAGATAATCCTTATCATTTCTTCTGCAAAGCAAAGAAGCAAACAATTTTTTGAGAGGTCAAATATCAAACTTCCCTGCCAATAAAGTAATTTGCCAGAGTGACTGAAACTAGATTAGTAGTGAGATCACACGCTCATATTCTTCGCATATGACATTGAAATATTTTCTACAATTTTGTAAATTAAAATCATTGGATATATCAGGATAGTACTGAAACCCTTCCTAGTCAATTACTGTGAGTCACCCCCTTATCTTATTTTATCAAATAAGATATTTTGATAAAATAAAACAAATCAAGAAGTAAATATGCCACTTAATCTTCAATGAATTGCATTAACAATCTTAAAAGAGTGAGGTGTAATATCCCTCTTGCACAGAAGGGTTTCTACACCAATAAAATTGATACAAATTTGTAATAACTGATTAAAGGTATATGGTCAGGTAGCAACCACTTTGCATGAAATGATACAAATGCCCTTCATAAACACTCACCACAAACACTTTCTTACAAAATCGACCCCAAAATGTGAAAAATCTGGCTTATTTTTAGGTCTCCAAATGTATGCTCATTACATATTGGTTTTTTCGTGACCTAGGGATAGGTCAGTACAACACTAATGTTATGTGAACGTTACAATGTACCATACAGTAATACTTACAGTCTAACGTAACAAATGGAGTTGAACTCGAGTCATTATTTCCTATTTACCCACAAACAAAAATCCTAAAATAGTTAGCATATTACTAATTAAGCGATATTCAGATGTCTGATTCAATGAAACAGATGTTTTGAAGTAGCCCAGGTCAATGTGACACAGTGGCACTGTGGAAGTTATGCATTGTAGGTCTTGCTGTGTCCTTATTCTTACGTCACACTCCTTTTTTAATAGTGGAAGTCCAGCCGTTTCTTGGGACTTAATTTTTCACTTTTTCGCGAATATCTCAGAAAGAGTGGAAATTTCTGATTAATGTATGTTAATGAAATGTTCAGAATATTAAAAGAAATATATTTATGGCAAAATCACCTCTCCATATACCGTTAAATTCAATATCTCCTGAATAGAAAGTTGTTGAAGTTACGTTTGTTTATTTCATTTTGGTTCCAAGATGGAAGATAAACATACCAGACCACTGAACTAATCCTTTCAGCGTCTTCTTCAAAGCAAAGAAGCAAACCAATTCCGAAGAGGTCAAAGATCAACAACCCACCTGCCAATAAAGTAATTTGCCAGGTTCTGATGTAGCTCTAACGATTTGTGATCCACGTAGCGACTTTTGGCAACTTCAAAAAACAATCGGTGGTGCCACCTGTAAATGACGTGGGTATCAGCTCCGCCTTCCACCAAGTATGGTCCTTCATTAAGAAAAGGAAAATTCCAAAATATATTGATGTGTCGTCAAATCCAGGGTTAATCTTTATTTTGGTTTCAAGACACAGAGAATGTTTAAGAGTGGATGTGCCAGCCAGGGATATACATTTTGGTTAAAAAAAACAGTGAATACAGCTAGTGGAGTGAGTAAATTCAATAACCCCTTACCAGGGATATATATTTTGGTTAAAAAAACAGTGAATACAGTAGAGGGAGTAAATTCAATAACCCCTTACCAGGGACATACATTTTGGTTAAAAAAAACAGTGAATACAGTGGAGTGAGTAAACTCAATAACTCCTTACCAGGGATAGATACTTTGGTTAAAATAAAAACAGTGAATACAGTGGAGTGAGTAAATTCAATAATCCCTTACTTGAATAAGCCATCACATATTTTTTTTTTTTTTTTTCATCATCTTGTATCTTTGGTTGTCCTTTACCATAAAAATGAAAATAAAAATTAATGGGAATATTCCTATAAAGAAATTCCCATGAATTTTCATTTCCATACATATGATAGAGGGCTATGAAAGAAAATGCTGTTGAAAAAATCATGCTAGTATCTTTTTCAGTTTAGGAGTTATTGCATTTTAAAGATTGTGTGAGTGTGTTAAAAAGTGACCTCACAGTGTACAGTGTGATGTCATCAAGGCAGATCCACTACAATTCTATTTATTTTTATAGAACAAAACAAATGTTTTTCTTTTACCTATAGTGTGAGCAGATGGCAAATCACATTCTTATAAAGTGTATGTTATACATCATCTTAATAAATAAACAAAAGCTGCTTCCAGTAATTTAGGAAGAGGAATCAATTTTCAAAGAAACACACAAAAATTGTTTTGAATTTGCCTTTGTGACACCACACTGTACATTATCAGATCACTTTTGAACACACTCATGCAATCTTTGAAATGCAATACTTCTAAACAGAAAAAGATATCAACAAGATTTTTACACCAGACTGTTTCTTTTATAGCCCTCTATCACATATAAAATGGGAATACTTCTTTAAGCTACAAATTTAATCTTTGCAAAATGAAATGTTAATGATTACCAAGATCACGCCTCAATCTTGTCCACAGCAAGGGCGGCAATCTTCTGATTGGAGGGACGTGGTATTCAAACACATCATCTAGCACGGTATCATCACATGACAACACATCTATCAGCTCATTGGCTGACATACCAGTCTTTGCAGCTGTGATGTATCCTAAAGCTGCGCTTACAAGAATTTCTCCATGTTTTACTTCAAGGCTGCGAAGAAATGGAAAGTGATTTAATGATCTAGAAGCCATTTTGCAAGAGAAGCATTGTTGCGTAACACAGCTCAGTCATATCACACGTACAACAAACATACTGCATGCTAACCAACCCACCAATTCAGCGAATTTTACTGATTGCAGTTTCTTTTGTTCGCTTCCGATCTTATTTCATAGTTTTTTACGTTTGATATATTCACAGGGTATACGAAGAGTAACTTCTACATGAACGCCATCTGATTGTTCGTTATACGCAGACAAAATATATACATACCTGATATAAAGTTCTCACTGCAAATTCTAGTGTGTACTGTAGGTTAAAAGCTGTTGTGTCGTACAGCAGGAACCAACTTCAAACGTCGTTTGGGATCAGACGAAAATCGAGAAAACATCTTTTTATTTCCCGGCACATTTTCCCCGTCTATTAGTGCAACCAACGGCACAGCAAGATTCCAGAATAATTATCTTACAAAAATTATCTTATATAACAAACATGCAAACGTTTGTAAGTCTAAATAAGCGCACAGCAGACGACAGTGTTCTTTCCCGACAAAATGGTGATGTAAACAAAGTCACATGACCTCATGACTTCAGCTGAAACACTCTTACAAGTAACTTTAATTTAATATTCAAAAGAAAACTCAAGACCTGTCTATTCCTCCAGGCTTTTCATTCACTATTTCTTTGAAAGATTTATTTATATATTTCCAGGATTGTAAGCGCCACAGAGTGCAATTATTTTTTGTAAAAATCAGCACTCTATAAGATTCAGAGAATGGAGTGATGATTGATGGCTTGTCACAAAATGTCACATCACAAAATTTCAAATTTGTCACATCAATGTCTAAAATGTCACATAACTTTTGGCACCTTTTGCACAGAATGTTACATCAGTTTTGCCTTCGTCACATTTGATTGGCAGACTCACACATCATGACCAGTTGACTGGTGATACTCATGGAATCCACCACTAAAATGCAACATCAAATTACCAACGTGTGTGAGTGAAATTTTTTTGTGAAACTTAAGTACTTTCTTCATTCATCGTTGCTTTGAATTAGTTTAAAATTCACCATTTTGTTTCACTAAGTCCTTTCATATAAGATGGAACTTGCTTTACCCCTGAACTAATCCTTTAAAAACTTACTCTTCAAAAAGTTGTTCAATGAGGCCAGTTGTTGTCCGCGCTAGCTTACAGTCTTTGATGGGAGTGTATGACTTCCACTGACGTGCAAAGTCACAAGCAATCCGCATGTACAGGGCTGTTGGATTGTGTGTCTGTAAAATGTGTTTCAGCTGCTCAAAGGTGGTTGTTCTGAAAAAATAAAAAATAAATTAAATTAGTCTGATATGTCCATTAGGCGTAGATGTTGTGTTAAATGAGCTGGCGGCTGAAAAGTGAGGACGTATTTAAATTAAGTCTCATAATAAATGAAATACCTTTTTGCACCCAGCGGTATGAAATATCATAACTGCTACTAATTGTACACATGATGAAAATCTGTTGCAATAGATTTTCAGTCCAAAATTCTCAAAGCCTACAAGGTTGACCAAAAACATCACTTAAAATCACTCATCAATAACAAACAAAACCTTCACTGTTAAATACCACCCTATTTGTAAATTATTACTTTAAGCCAGACACATTGACCACATGGGAATACTTTTGTCCTTGTGTTGAATGTGAAATCAGTGCACCTGCAGTGAAATTTGTTTACTATCACTGTCAGATTATGACCATGGAAAGTGAGGTGAAGTGTGTGGAAATCCTTTGTGTAATTGCTAATTCCTTGTGCTGGATTGTGGTTTCTGTTGTGAGCAATGTAGACCCAGACAGATTTTAGATTTTGTCCGAGCTTAAGACACAAAATGTACTGCGAGGTTTAGATTTAATGTGTTTTCTCATTGAATTTTTTGGAATTGGTTTGCTTGTATGCCAGAGTGAAGGTTTCTGTAAAATCAGACGATATGATGTGACTTCTACTAGTTAAAAATCTACATAAATTAGCAAAAACTAACACCCTTATTTTACTGTGGCCAGCTCCTTTAAATCTTTTCTATGCCATGAAAGAGCGTTCAACAAATCGCCGTTCCGGATGCCCAGGGCAACTAATATTTATGTCTGGGCAAGTAGATTTACAAGTTGATATGCTCGCTGGGCAACCATAAATTGATCCAAACTAATAAAATGAATTTCTCTTTAAAAACTTAATTCATTATACAGATTATACTTACTACAATATAACTGATCGAAATGTCCAGAAAATAACTTAAATCAGACTTATATTTCATTTATTTGGAAGCCAAAATATTTTGTTATGTTATGAAATGATCTTAAACCTCGGTAGGTAGCAAGGGCATATAATTTCAAATTACTTGAGCTTTGAAAGATGCACTTACATTTTCATTTGCACTACAAGCTTCAAAATATCTTTGAGTTTTCCCAGATATTTTAAGATAAAAAAAGCTCAAGGTTTCCTCACCCAGTAACTCAGAAAACATGTAAAACCTATCAGTCTTTATAACTATAACACCTCTTTTAGTTCTATCAATTGAATAACAAAGAAAGGAGAGGCCCTGACTTGCCTATGTCAATGAAAGAATGCCATTCAACCCCCTTTCCAACCTCTACTCTCCCCCAGCCCCTACACATTCCCAGATGTTTAACGTATGACAAACTAGACATTGAAAAGGATACAAATCCCCTCACCGCTAAAAATGCATATTCCACTGTCCCACATTCCATCCCAACCTGTCCCAAATGTCATCCCACGTCTATACTCCATGCAATCACACCTGAAAATCAGATACTGTATGTCATTCCACCACTTGCCTCACCCACATGCCATCACAATTGAAATCCAGATGACATCACACCACATGCCATTCCGCCCTGTCCCACATGTCAACCCACCCTGTCCCACATGTCGACCCACCCTGTTCCACATGCCAACCCACCCAGTTTCCACATGCCAACCCATCCTGTTCCACATGCCATCCCACCCTGTTCTACATGTCAACCCACCCTGTTCCACTTGCCAACCCACCCTGTTCCACATGCCATCCCACCCTGTTCTACATGCCAATCCACCCTGTTCTACATGCCAACCCACCCTGTTCCACTTGCCAACCCATCCTGTTCCACATGCCATCCCACCCTGTTCTACATGCCAATCCACCCTGTTCTACATGCCAACCCACCCTGTTCCACATGCCATCCCACACTGTTCTACATGCCAACCCACCCTGTTCCCTTTACCAACCCACCCTGTTCTACATGCCAACCCACCCTGTTCCACTTGCCAAGCCACCCTGTTCTACATGCCAACCCACCCTGTTCCACATGCCATTCCACCCTGTTCTACATGCCAACCCACCCTGTTCCACTTGCCAACCCATCCTTTTCCACATGCCATCCCACCCTGTTCTACATGCCAATCCATCCTGTTCTACTTGCCAACCCACCCTGTTCTACATGCCAACCCATCCTGTTCCACATGCCATCCCACCCTGTTCTACATGTCAATCCACCCTGTTCTACATGCCAATCCACCCTGTTCTACATGCCAATCCACCCTGTTCTACATGCCAATCCACCCTGTTCTACATGCCAATCCACCCTGTTCTACATGCCAATCCACCCTGTCTAACGTGCCAACACATCCTGACCAACATCCCAATGCACCTGCCCTACATACAACTCCACCCTGTCCCACATGACCTCATCCTAATTCCTTAAGCTACTTTATCATCATGTCATCTTCTACCCCACATTCTGCTTATTTTCATTGCTATGCAAATAGGCTAATTATTATGCATAGAAAAATCCTTCCATAACAATATCTGAAGAAATTTTAACTTTTTCTGAAGAACTTTGAAGAAACTTTAACATTTTCTGAGGAATTCTCAAAAAACTTTTATCATTTTTGAGAAAATCTCTGAAATCACTGTTGACGGCTGGACGGCCGGCCGGACAAAATCGCCATTACATAAGTTCACATTATGCTTCGCATGCTCATTAAAAAGTCTGGTCAGTTCATATACTGTAGTAACTTTATGCAAACGAACACAACAATAAAGGCAGAGTTTAATAATCATTCATGATATTACCGTTGATGCCCAAATATTTTGAAATTTTTTAAGGATTTTAAATCTTCAGTGCTACGAAAAAGACGCTTAAGGATCTCTGAAGAATATTGGAAAATTATATCATTTTACAATTATCTTCTAAGGAAATTTCAAATGTTTTGTAGACTTTTTAAGGAAACTAGTCTTCAATCTGTCTTTAAGTGTCTCTGAAAAAGTTTAACATTTTGTAAGGAAATTCTAACCTTCCATAAGGATATCTGAAGAAACTTTAACTTTTTCTGAGGAACTCTAAAGAAACTTTAACATTTTCTGAGAATTTTTTTTAAAAACTTTAATATTTCTGAGTAAATCTCAGGAAAAACTGTGGCCGGCCGGACAGCCGGCCGGACGGACAGCCGCCGGATGAACAGCCTGCCAGACGGACAGCCGGTCGGACAAAATTGCCATTACACAGGTTCGCATTATGCTTTGCATGCTCACCAAAAATCGAAAACTAACCTTCCACGTTGCTTTAACAACAGATCTAGGATGTCTGATTTGTCCTTTTCTCCAAGAGGATAAATCTACAAAATAGAAAAGTTTCTTGATACATATTTTGTTTTTAATTCATATTATAAAGAACATATAATTCTGAAAAGAATACTCTTTCATTTTTAACAAAGCATACCATATTTGACGTATTAAGGTGCCCAGGATGCTTACGAAAATATAGTTTCACCATTTTTTAGGCCCAAAGTATACTTCCTAATAAGCGCCCATGCTCCTGGGCCACATACAGCATGTTATTCCAACTGCATTGTGTGAACTGGTTCTATACTAGCCCCACAATAACCATCACCTGCCACCACAGATAGATCGTGAGCTTCAGATGCAAAATATGCAAATAATGTAACAATACTTATTTTAAGTTAAGTCAAATTAATCAAATAAATTATGTTATCAGTCAAAAAATGTTGGATGGGTGTTTATTAGAGCAGGGGGCTTAATACATCGAATACAGTATTGATTTTTTAGGCGATAACGCATTATGCTCAATATAAAAAGAATAGACTGTGTGCCCAACATCATCATATATGACATAACGGACACTCGGCCGCTAATTGAAAAAGCACAAAGAATACAGTTAAACTTCCTGGGCTACATTCTTTGAATGGCAGAGGAGCAACCTGCTAGACTATGCCTTATACCACCCACCCAATGGCCGAAGTAAGCCAAGTTGTCCATGCACATCCTATCTGAGCTATATCCAACACTTACTGGCAGATGATAGTGGCCAGCTATCCCCAAGCCAGATGGCCAATCTTGCTAATGATAGGAAGGGCTGGAGGAAGAGCTTACAGTCGCCTGTGTTACAGCTGAATGATGATGATAATGATGATAATGATGATGATGATGATGTTAATGTTGACTGATGACGACGACAACGACGACGATGATGATGATGCTGACTGATGATGATGATGATGATGATGATGATGATGATGATGATGATGATGCTGACTGATGATGATGATGATGATGATGATGATGATGATGATGATGATGATGATGATGATGATGATGATGATGATGATGATGATGATGATGATGATAATGATGATGATGATGATGATGATCATGATGATGATCATGATGATGATCATGATGATGATCATGATGATGATCATGATGATGATGATAATTACTTTTCAAGTGATGTCTGATCAAAGTTTGAGGATTTTTTGTGCATGCAAAATTATGTGATTGAAGAACAGAAAAACAGCTCGGAATAGTAGTCTTTTGTTTTCATATTTTTGTAATTAAAATACCTGAAAATGATGAATATGCCTTTTCCACTTAAATTTTGAGTGAAATAATCATGAGATCAAAACTCTTTTTGTCACAAGCAGCTTATTATCTTTCAATGAATTATAACAGATGAAAAAAAAGCAAAAGATTAACATAAGGAGATATGTGACTCAGTCAGTTCAGTATACAACTGAAATGCCAGAGCTGCCAGGTTTGAGTCTAACTGTGATTAAACCTGCAGTTTTTTTCACAGATATGCAGACACCAAGGGCAGAAGTGGGTCGGTGGAAGTCTAGTCAGTGAAATGTTTGCACTTAGGTAGGAACCACCCATTGTCAAACACAACAGATGGCAACAAATTCATCATAACTCTAAAAAATTTCATAATAAATATGTACACAATTTTTATCCTTTCCATACATATATTATCTTTTTTCTTCCATATAAATAAATGATGGATTTCATTCATACATGTTTGTATTACTGTATTTCCTATTATAGTTCATTTTACAGGGCCAGACTACAAAAAGAATTTTTTTTTTGGTCTTTAATCTTCTTTCTGTTGGTTTCTACACTAAATGTTTATAGCTCCTGGATTTACATTTTTGTTCATTTAACTGTAATTGTCTTAGATTTGTGTATTTCATATACTTACCCCGCTAAGCGTAGCAAAGATATAGCAGATTTATACTTACTTCCATGCTATAAATATTGCAAATTTATAGCATGGAAGGTAAGGTAAAACTTAAAGTAAATCAACATATCTGATTATTTGTTTGTACAATCTCTTTAATATAATTTATGTATATTTTTGTAAAACTGAACTGAAGATAAGAAATAGATCAATAAAGAATATGAATATATGAAATTGTGAGTTACGAACCTCAATACACTTATCTGCTTTTGCCTGTGCAGCTGCGAGGCAGTGTGCAACTTCATGACGCACAGTCACTATAATGTGGACATTGGCTGGCAGGCCAACTGGGAGCCAGTTGAGGTCACGACCTTCGTAGTCATTACTCAGCTGATCCAGAGAATCCAAAAATAAATCTAGATACAAAATAAGTACATCAAAAGTGACCAGAAGAAGCTCAATTAGTGGTTTAATTTGACATGCTTTTAACCATGTGGCTAAAGAAAAGATTTAATTTGTGAACTTTCTCAAATTTTAATTCAATACTTTTGACAGATGTGTCTCACCTTTCTGTCAACACTTGAGAAAGTAACAAGAATTAATATAATTATGTAATAATACATCAAATAGGACCGTGCATTTTCATTTAGGAAGAGTCTCCAATTATTTCTGGTGGATACTGCGGAGAGGGGGAAAAAAAAAAAATTATATTGTGATTCATTCAAGCATGAAGGCTCAGAGCATACATGCACTCAAAGTACACCTCCTGAATTGCATGGTTCAGATGTTACTATTTGTGTACACACAACAGGTGGCTTAACAGTTTCCCTCAGGGATCCCCGGGAAGAATTAGATACTCCTAAATGTTTAAACAGCCGCATTTTTGTTAGTTTAACCCTCCGCCCCTCCACCCCATAAAAATAAATAAATACAATTTCTAAATGTTAAAAAAACAAATTTGGGAAATTTTTGCAGAAGTGCTTGTAGCCCTACATTAACCACAACAAAACTACTGCACCGCAATGGTCGGCCCAAAAATAAGCAAGGAATGTCACAAAAGTTGAGTAGGGGCCTTACAATAAGTCTTTAAATTACCTGTAAGGCTTAAAAATAATGATCCATGCTTGTAAAATGCTTCAAACAAATGCAAATATAAAATATCAGCACGTAAATTTGCCATGTCTTAGAAGCATTTTGATATCTTCAACACTTGCGACCGCACTGTACAAGTTTCAAAAGTGTGCGCCACCCACTAGCGTAGAAAAAATATTCCAAACCAAACTGATTCCTAACTGTACTGTGACTTGATGCAATCCTCTGGAAAATGGCCATGAAGATTGCGAACCACGCTGAAATCTTTGAACATTTTTGTTCGTTTCTTTCAAAATCTTTTTTTCTTTAATGCACAATTTATTCAACTCCCCAGGTTTTTGTTTTTTTTGCATTTAATGAACATAAAAATCAAAGCTTTTTTGTCCGTGTATTTCTGGGTCAGTTTTACAGCTTGTAAAACAGGTGTTAACCTAATGCAGATTTATGCCTAACAATAGTAATGTAGGTCTAGCATTGTTTATCAGGCCTTAGCTACTACACCAAGTACAGTAGCTCTAAATTTGGCGAATCATAGTAAAATATAGCCCCATTCATAGCTAATTAGTGCGAATCTCAACTCCTGAATTAAAAGGGATTAGATCCTTTGCAAAGTTTGAATTGTAAAAGTCATTGGATGGAAGTTGTGTGTGTGGTATTGATTGTTATTGATTTGATTAGCAAATGTATTACGAACCTTTAAACTTTTGGAGGATTATGCTAAATGTTTAATCAAAGATTCGTTAGTTTAAGCGTTTACACATGTAATTGTCACAGCTCTAACATCAAATCTTTCATGCACGAAAAGAAGGAACTTACAAACATCCCTGGATTTAGCCACTTTTTCAAGAAGTTCCTCAAAATGTTTTTCTAACTCTTTGTAATCCCACGGAACAGATTTAACGGGTAAACCAACACAAAAGGTTATCTGCAGAGATGAAGAAGAACACAAATAAATAACCAGCAACTAAAATAACTAATTATAATAGTTATGCTATTTAGGTATATGGACTAGTAACGATTTTATATTCACCAGAAAGAGCTTTAAAGTCGGAACAGAAAAGTCTTCAAATGACAAAAAAGCGCTTGTAGTTTTCGAGCTATAGCGAAGAATTGTTAATTTATGCAAAAGTTGTGATGTATGAAAGAGAAGTCAGGTCAAAACATCTAATGTAATTCTTGAAATTTCTGTCCTAAATTTCTGTCACTGAAAATCAAAAACCTCTCAGTCATAAACAAGACATTCCATTTAAACAACATCTTTTAGAGGATTAAAAAAAACAACGACTTAATGTTTTAAAAATCATAGAATTTTTGTTTGTGATGTCACAAAATTTGAGTAAAGCAGCACAAAAGATTATCTGCAGTAAGGAAGAACACATATACATGATATCCAGCAACAATTATACCAATAATAGTAATTTCGACAGGTAAAGAGTTAACATTCACTCAAAAGAGCTTTAAAACTCGGAACAGGATAAGTCTTTCAAATTTTTACCTGCTGACAGATGCTGAACAACAAATCTCTGATGTCCATAGAGTTTGGTGAAATACCAATGAGACGTATCACATGAAGAGGACTGCAAAGTGAGGATATGACACACAACGAATGAATTCAAGATTTAGTGATACAAATTGTAAAAAAAAATTATAATAATATCAATGTTATGATATTAATGTTATTAATGAAATATCTAAACAATTATTTATAGACTGAAACTAAACAATCCTTGCAATTTTTCAACTACTACCCCAATCCACCTATCGCCATCCCACACATCTACCAAATATACTATTAAGCAACTAATCATCCAAACTTCAATATAAACTTCACTTACTCCATTCAGAACAACTCACCTTAAATCTGACACTCCCAATAAAGACATGCTCAACTTTTTTTTCCCCTTATAAACCAGATAGGGCTGATCTATCTACCAAATCACAATGAAAATTCATTGCACATTACTTTGGAGTTTATCATAAGTCTATCATGTTTCCACTCAATTCAAGTGGATACTTTTTGTATTTTCCAATTCATTCCCAAGAAACGTAATTATAAATTCCATACAGTTATTATACTCTATTATCTAAACTTTTTTCATCCAGAACAAATAATTTACTTGCTTTTCAAGTCTGAATGCATTAATTTCAAGTTCTTTCAAAGCAAGATTTTCCTTTATATAAATTTCTTTTCATAAAAATAGTTGGGAATTCTTTTTCAAGGACTAAAATCTATTGTTCCCCAGTGGCTGAACAATGCATGAGGTCAAACGGACAGTGAATGTAGATAAATGAACGGACAGACAGACAGATGGTAAAGATGCTATATCTCCTTTTCACCAACTTCGTTGGCGAGGGGATACAAAAAAAAAACTAAATAAAAATGATAGAATACGGATCAAAGAATCACTAAGAAAATGTGGCATTATTTATCATGAATGGATGTTTAATAATAAAGAATATAAAAGTGTGTTCATACAGAAAGTATTCCAACAAGTTTTGTACAAGATTGTAGATAAGACAGTACTATCTATTGTGGATGTTCATTGTTTCAATGAAAATTAAAATTCTCAAAATTCAGTAATATTTCTACCTTTCTATTTTTTCGCTAGTTATGTCCTGAATGCAGCTCTCAAATGTCTTACACAGAAGAGATGTCTTGCCGCATCCTCCCAGACCGTGAACTACAAGAATCTGAAGAAGAAAAAAAAGAACAACTTCCAGGTGGGTTGTTTGGGTTAAATGGCACCACAACAGTGATGGTCAAGATGTATCAGACAGGTAAAACAATGCATAAAAGGTGTGCTGTGCTGAGGAAGGAGGAGGGGTGCAGGGTAAAGATCCCCATCTTAACCCTGCACCCCTCTTCCTTCCTCAGCACAGCAGGGGTGCAGGGTAAAGATCCCCATCTTTACCCTGCACCCCTCTTCCTTCCTCAGCACAGCAGGGGTGCAGGGTAAAGATGGGGGTCAGATGTTTTTGTAGCAGTTGATGTAGTGAATGAAGGAGAGACTTTCGGGGGGTTGGGTTATTACGAAAAATTCCACCCTCATTTTCTTGCATGATATTATATGCATTATGCAGTATGCGAAACTTTTTATAGGTGTAGGAGACAAGGGGTGCATCTCCCGGAAGGGAAGGGGGGGGGGCAATTTATAGGCAGACGTACAAGTAAAATTTGTGCAAAATTATGCTCTGATTAGGTCAGTAACCTTAAATTTTCAGTCAATTTTCATTTGTTTCCCCTTCCCTACCCACCCCTCATCCCATCCCCCACCCCAAAAAATCAGGCTCCTACACCTATGCATCTTTTTACTAACTAGGTGAACTTTTGACGGAATGTTTCATATAATCTTAGTGCCTTGCAGTGCATGGCGCTAAACGCTGGTCACAGCCAACCAGCAAAGATTCACAAAACTCTGCCTGCAAGTCATAACTAGTTCATAAAAGCAGAAAGGGATTAGTATTTTCAGGATATACATATCCCTAACTTTGCATGTAACATTATTTTACCTTGGAAGATTCCAGTCCTGCTTTGATACTGTCCACAAGTTCACGCCTACCAACGAATGTGTCAATGCGATCCCGGGCAAATAAGCTGTGATTCAATACCTCCACATACAAACTTTCTTGCGACATGGATAATATTTCCAATGCACCTAAATGCAAAAAGAGAAAGGGGGAAAACAATCAATCCATGCACACTAATTTGATTACAGTAATATGGCATCCAAGCCACGTACATCGTTACACAGATGACAAGTAAAAGAAACATTGATTTAATTGTTCTAAAATCAATAACGACCCATGTTATCGCTAACAATATCTTATCGAAAATTGTTCAAGATTGTTTGTTTGTTTGATGAGGGCTTAACGGCACCACAACAAGCGAGGGTCAAATTGTTCCTGAGCGGTTAGATCATTCCAGAGGTAGGAAGAAAAGAAAGTAGGGGAAGACTTAAAGAAAGACAGGGACTAAAAGTCAGGAAGCTGGGATCGAGAGAGGAAGTGCATGGGTGCAAAAAAGGGGCAAAAGTAGAGATAGGGGAGTGAAAGAGAAGGACTAAATATGGTTGTGAAGGAAAGCATAATGAAGAAAGGAGATGATTTTGTCCAGTCAAAGATTGCCCACTTTAATTAATCTGTCGACTTACAAGTCTTGAATTGAAATTTGTATGCAAATTTCTGTTGCATGAATGGGCAGCCCTGTCTACCTTCTTATATAAAACCTTTTGTTTGTTTTTTTAACAAAATTCAAAAGAGTGGTAAATTCAAGAGAGTGGCAAATTCAAATTCAAAATGAGAGTGGTAAATTCAAAATGAGAGTAGTAAATTCAAAATGAGAGTGGTAAATTCAAAATGAGTGGTAATCTTAAAAGAAGAGTGGTAAATTTATTTGATAACATTTCAAATCCTTACCATGTTTAGTGAATAAAATTTAGGACAAAAAATTTCCATCAAAGATTTTTGGGCAGTGCTCCCCCTACTAACTGCATCCAAAACAGTGTATAATATGAAAAATAAATACACTTCTTTCTTCTTTTTTTGTAAACGGTGCCTCAGCAGAACATTTTGGAGCATTCCACAGATCTTTAACCAGTGGCATAGGCAGCCCTTAGTTTTCTTTTTTTTTGAGGGGGAGGATGGGGATGGGGGGGAGGGGTGGGGTGGAGGGGTAGATCTGGAGGTGGACTACAAGAGACATGGCACAGAACAGTCGAGGACGAACTTAAAGACAAAAAGTCCACCTTGAAAGACCAGGACAGGCAGGAATGGCGATCTCTGGTGGTGTCCTTATGTGCCAGAAGCACGAAGAGGATAAAGAAGGAAAAGAATAAGAAGTAGGTGGTTACCATGATGTTGATGTCCAAATCAAAAACGGGCAGGATGTCCGCCGAGTCACCCTTAACATGGTAAATGCATTACTTTTTGAAAATTTGAGGGTTTGGGTCTACAATTTCACCCATGGCTATGCCATGCCTTTAACGGATCTCACCTTTCTTGATAGATTGTATCATGTAGTGGCAAAACTGATCTCCAAATTTACGCAAAGCTTCTTTGTTATTTTCATCTGCATGCATCCGCTCTTGATCTTCGTAAAATTTGAGGGAATATCTACAGAAAGGAGACACATAAAAGATATTCATTCATGCTGCGGGTAACTGCCACATTGATAAAAGTTGATTTGAACTCTTTTTATTTACACTTTTTGCAAATACATCAAGATTATAACAAATATGAATCCATTCACATTTTACACTGGTAGGCATAATTCAAGAGAAGTAAGCGAGTTTCCACTCAATAGAAGTGAGGGACTCAGTAGAAGTGAGGGAGTTTCCACTTAACCCTTACTCTACCAGCACTGTTTTGAAAATGCGCTCGGGAGGCAGGGCCAAAGACGGGGCACCCAAAACGGCGATAATATCGCCGCGTGGTAGAGTAAGGGTTAATCAAGGCGTGATTATTGAAGGGTCCTCTGTCTTCCAGGCAGAAAAGTCGGGCCCTTTTCGCTGGGACCCGCTGGGCCGCCCACCGATCATGCTGCCTATATTTTCGGTTGGCGATATATCGCTGGTTGATTCCACTCTACCAGCACTGTTTTGAAAATGCGCCGAGGGGCCAAAGACGGGCACCCAAACGCGATAATATCGCCGTGGTAGAGTAAGGGTTAATCAAGGCGTGATTATTGAAGGGTCCTCTGTCTTCCAGGCAGAAAAGTCGGGCCCTTTCCACCCGCTGGGCCGCCCACCGATCAATAGGGTTGGCGATATGTCGCGGGTTGATTAAGTTACTCTACCAGCACTGTTTTGAAAATGCGCCGGGAGGCGGGGCCAAAGACGGGCACCCAAAACGGCGATAATATCGCCGCGTGGTAGAGTAAGGGTTAATAAGAGTGAGTGGGTTTCCACTCAATGAAGTGTTTCCACTCAATAGGAGTGAGGAGTTTCTACTCAATAGAAGTGAGGAGTTTCTACTCAATAGAGGTGAGTGGGTTTTCAATTAATGAAAGTGAGCAGGTTTCCACTCAATAGACGTTAGCGGGTTTCCACTCAACAGACGTGAGCAGGTTTTCACTTAATAGAAGTGAGCGCATTTGCATTCAATAAACGTGATGGAATTTCCAATCAATAGAAGTGAGCGGCTTTCCATTCAAGCCAGATGTGCTAATCATTGAGGCAGAAACCCCCACAATGCACGTAAACACAGATATTTTGGAAACATGCTTTACATAAAAAGAGAGGAAGAAAATATATAAAAAATAAATAAATGAAATATCAATAATCATAAAAATCATACATATAATAATTTTACAGGAAATGGGGTTAAGGGTTAGCACATTTTTGTTTGTATATAAAGTGCAAATGTAAACAATAGCCACACCAGAAAATAACTAGGTAGCTCCAATGGGCCAATCAGAAGGTTCACTGCAGTTCAGTGGGATAAAAACAGGTACACAAGACCCAAGACAACCAGAACCAAAAGGTTTTGTGGTTCCAATGCCTTTTTTTTTTACATAAGCAGATTGATTTGCAAAATTTGTATTAATTGTCACACTATTGAATATCATGAAATATTTGTACCATGATATTTATTCATAAGCCACACCCACCATGCAGATCAATAAAAATGTTGACAATATTAGCATTTGCACCATAATTAACAATATTATCATAGCAAGTATGATGTAATAATGGTTGCTCATTTATATACAGACCATAACCTATTTGTGTACCTGATATAGCATAAATCTGATATATTGTTCCTGAAATACAGTATGGTGTTTACATCATTTAGCACTTTCACATTAAGCCACGCCCATCATGCCTACTAATGACATCTGCTGATAATATAAGCATGTGCACAATAACTAACAAAATTATCATGCCAATATGATGCAAAACGGATATAGTTGCTCATTTATCACTTTTTCAAAAATGTTACTGTTAATTTCTACTTATTAATATGCATGACATCACCATCAAAAACAATAGGGCATATCTACAGACCATGGGCTATCTGTGTATCAAATATGACATGAATCCAGTTTACCGTTCTTGTCTTGAAATACTGTTTTTACAAGCTTTTTAAAGCAAAATCATATTATATTAAGCACCGCCCACTAGGCACATTAATGATATTCAACGTTTTTACATCATGAACATGTACACACCAGCTAACATCATAATTATCCCAAATATGAAACAAAACAGACGTGCAGTTGTTAAAATATGAACATTTCAAGATTTTTACATTAAGCCTGCTTACTCATTAATATGCATGATATCACAATCCAAAAAACGATAGGGCATATCTACAGACCATGGGCTATCTGTGTACCAAATATGGCATGAATCCAGTTTATCGTTCTTGAGATATCGGGTTTACAAGCTGGCCGTCACAAACATACACATACATACACACACACATACCGAGTTCTAGCTACAGTGGGCGGCGCTAGGCGGGCCTGCCCAGGACTCGCAATTCCCGCCCAGCACTCGGCTCTAAGATTCACTCTTACGCCCAGCACTCAAAAGTTCAATTCGGTTAATTAATTAAGTCTAAATAGATCTCCGTTTAATCTCGCTCTATTTATGTCATCCGTTGATTTACACACATAACATAACATACATTACGCACAATAAATTATGATCAAAACAACTAAACTATATAGGAATTTAATGCAATTGAACGTACATATTATCATAAAATCACCCATACATGTCACCTACATAAACATACTCACATGCACTTAGTCCAGGTTCACGTTTTAATCCTTGTGAATCACTGCTGGCAGGTTGCCAAGTCCGTCACTTACCATACAAACAAACATAACAAAGTAAATATTACACCCCAAGGGCACAAGGTGTGCTTATAGACCGGTCCAAATGTAAGTAACCAATCACTTTTGTTATAAACCCCATATGCACTTAACATTATAATGGACTGATCTATATTCTTGGGATTTGATATAGACAAAAGTTGTTGCGTAATTCATGGAAACAGTTGCCGCTAGTCAACTTGAATTAATTATAATAATGTATGGCTTTTGTCAAACGATACTGGGACAAAAATAAATGGGGTAAAATGTTTGGATGAATAACAATAGAAATTGAGATGATTTGAGAAAAGAGTTTCCAGCATATGTTTGTACCTTTTTCTTCTTTTTTTTTTTTTTTAAGGGGGCCTTTGACAGTTAAATATCCATTGTAATTTCTAGCCTCATTGTACATAAAATATTACATAAATCCTTCTAGCATTCCAAAAATATATATATATATCTTTTCTGTTGTCAATAGAAGTGGACTAAATTTGAACAGTTCTTCAATTCCTAGGAGGTCACCCTGGGCACACCACTGATTGTCACTGGAGCCCAGCACTCAAACTTGTCTAGCTAGCATCATGATATACACACACACACATACATACACACACATGCCATCATGACGGCATAGGTTCCTGATGCTATTGCATCGGAACCAAAAATGAAATGGAATGGCAGAAACAGAAAACTAATTACAAGGAAATTGTGAACATCACATAACCAAAGCGGCCCAATATATGCACCAAAATAGCTGGCGACAACAAACACATGGAACTGATTCAAATCCAACTGATTTAGATGACAGACTATGAGCTCAGAAAATATTTCTTAAGATTTTTTGTGAATACTTTAATATCCCTTACATATTTAATTTCATTTGGGATATCATTCCAAATTTTGAAACTAGTATAACTTGTTGGGAGAGTGTAAGCCTAATTTGGGAATTTGAAAATCATGATGGGTTCCTCTACGGTTTTACCCATAGCAATATCATAGTAATGACCAGGAACAAAGCATTTACATATTACATACATGGTCATGGTGCATGAGAGGCCCATTATCATAAACAAATCAGTGAATAAACTACTACCAAATAAAAGGTTCAAGTCAAAGGTGACCGACATGTGTTTTCCCTAAGTAACTAAAACTTAATCTCATTCCATTCATGAAATTAACTTGTGGGACAATACGCAATAATACATCGTTTATATTCCAGATCTGTGATATTGGTGTTTTATATAGTTTGTTTGTTTGTTTGATGAGGTCTTAATGGCACCACGACAACGAAGGTCAAATTGTGCCTGAGAGGTCAGATCATTTTAGAGGTAGTAAGGAAAGAGACCAGGGGGAGAATGAGAGAAATTCAAGAACAAAAGCCAGAAAGCTGTGATCGAGAGAGGAGGTGCATGGGTAAAACAAAAACAAAGTAGAGAGGGGGTGGAAGAGGAGAATTAAATATGGTTGTAGAGGGATGCATGCTGAAGGAAGGAGATTATTTTATCTGGAGGATTTTTCTGGAAGAACTCAGCAATTGAGTTGTGGGGAGCGAGGAAGCTCTGGGAAGGTTGTACAGGGGCAAGCAAGGAGAACGTGTTGGATTGTGAGGATGCAGTGGCAATTGTTACAGAGGGGTTGGGGAGAACCAATAAGGAGGTGGGAGTGAGTGAGGTGGGTGTGACCAATTCTAAGACTGGTAATATGAACGTTGTCGATACGAGAAAGGTTGTTGATGGTGGATTTGATCGGGATTGTGGGCTGGATAACATGGAGTTTGTTATCAATTTGGAAGTTCCATAAGGTTTGCCAGCGGTCACGAACAAGAGAAGCAATAAGCGGTTTGATGTCAGAGAGGGTTTTGGGAAAAGGGGAAGGGAGGAGGTTAAGGGCAAACTTAGCGGCTGTATCAGCCCTGTCATTGCCAGGGATGCCAACATGGCTGGGTATCCAGAAGAAAAGAACACTTTTCCTGCAGAGGGTGGGAGAAAAGAATTTCCGCAGGAGGAGGTGGCAGGTGAGGTTATCCCATTTAAGATTAAGTAATGAAGTAAGAACAGCCTTTGAGTCAGAGAAAATGGCAAAGTGACTAAGAGGAAAGTACTCAATAAAGTTGAGGGCGAGGAGAATGGCCTTAGCCTCCGCTGAAAAGATGGATGAGTAGTCAGGAAGTCTGCTACTGAGGGTGATGTCTTGGATGATGGCAGCAGCAGCTGTCTTGTTGCCTTCCTTGGAGCCATCAGTATAGATGGAGGTGTAATTTGAGAGTTGGTCTTTGATTTGGTTGTGGAGATTGATGAAGAGGTTAGGGTGAGTTTGAGTTTTGTTATAAGTGGAGAGGTCTAGGTGGACAGAAGGAAGGGCGGTGGCCCAAGGAGGAAAAGTGGGCCAGGAGTAGGTGCCGAGAGTGGCGGGGTTGATGCCAAGTTGAAAGAGGTCTGATTTAATGCGTAAGCTGAAGGGAGGCGATAGGGTTTTAGTCCTATCAAAGAGGGAGGAGAAATTGGGGTACCTAATGAGGTTGTAAACAGGGTTCTGGGTGTTAGTGAGGACTCTAAAAGCATAGGAGAGGCTAAGCTTTTTACATCTAAGTAGACCTCCATTCAAATTTAAAAGGTGAAAAGGACAAATCTGTAGAAATTTTGTTATGCAACTGGCAATGAAATGTTCATGGTTTGCAATTTGATGCAACGGTCATTCAACAACCAGAAAGACATATTTAATTCTGGGCATAGATGAAATGTACCTGTAGATATCTGGTGCAAGAACCTTGTTGTTCACCCTTTCCTTCAAAGCTGCCAATTTGATCTGCGCTTCGCATTGATCACACCCCCTCCTTGCTGATCCATAAATTTACAAGCGGCGTTTGACTGCTCATTCAAATGCGTCAGAGTCCTTTGAAACACAAAGCAGCGATGAACATCAGACTTCTTATCTTGGTTGCTCACTCCTTTGTTTATTTCAGCTGTGAAACAAAAGTCATTTTAAGTTGGTTAAATTCATACTTGATGACCCATTTCTGGATTCTTTGGCTTATGTGAATGAGAGCACATGGCTCTCCTTGGGACAAAATGCCAGTCCATCACAGGTTAAGTTCCCTTCCCAACAATGCTGGTACTTAAAGCTGAGTGGACTGGAACAAACAGAGTAAAACGTCTTGCTTATGGACATAACAACGTGCTCTGACAGAAGTCAAACCAGGTACCTTACGCATACCAGAATGACTCTTTAAACACTGAGCCGCAGCACCTCTTAAAACAAAAGTCAACATGAAGTCTAAAGATACTCAGACACCAACAAAAATTATGTTAAATTATCCATAGTATTGAAGACTGACTTGAAGTTTTATCATTTTAAAGAAAGCATTATCATTTTTTTTTTTTTTAATACAGTTAATGAAAGCTTGAAGGGCGGAGTTGGAATTAATTATAAAATTTCCCCGGTTCTGAATAAGGGTTTTGAAATCTTTCCACAAAACATCATGACAGAAATAATATTAATGTACTGAATACAGCTTTATAATTTTATATACCTCCCTCTTTCGCAATATAATGTATTTTTCATCACACAATTACATGGGTGATATTTTTAAAGCACATATTTACGACAAATACTAGTTTACTCAAGAAATCTATAAAAATAAATATGATTGTTTTTTTTTTCCTTGAATTCCTGATTTTCCCGTGGCTTTAACCACTGGAACCGTATAATTTTTCCAGCTCACTTGAGGGGTTCTTTTTAAATATTAAATATGTGGAGGATGTATTGAAAAGGAAAAGCACCTCAAGATAATATATATACAGTATATGGCTGATCAAAACTTGAGGTCTTTCTTAACCCTTGCTCTACCATGTGGCGATATTATCGCCATTTTGGGTGCCCCATCTTTGATTCTTTAATTCCAAAAAAGTGCTGGTTTGGGCACATGTTCAAAATGATCCCGTGGGTGCTGGTAGCCCTATTCTGCTGCTTGGAAGACAATGGGTTTTAATCAACCCTTGATTAACCCTTACGCTACCATGCAAAAATATTAGCCTTTTTTGTGCCAACATTTTCAAAAGTGCGGGTAGATAGGGTTAATCAAGCATGATCGCGGTATGGCATGATCCCAGCAGGTCACAGAAGCAGAAGGAGCCCAACTCTGCTTCTTGGAAGACAGAGGACCCTTCAATAATCAGCCTTTGATTAAGCCTCACTCTACCACGGTGATTTTATCGCCGTTTTGGGTACCCCATCTTTGACTCCGTGAGCGCATTTTAAAAAAGTGCTGATAGAGTAAGGATCAATCAACCCGCGACAAGTGTGCCAACTCGCAAAATACATGCAGCATGATCCTGGTGGGCAGCCCAGCGGATCACAGAAGCAGAACGAGCCCAACTCTGCTGCTTGGAAGACAAAGGACCGTTCAATAATCAGCCCTTGATTAACCTTTACTCTACTACACGGAAATATTATTCCCGTTTTGGGTGCCCCATCTGTGACTCTGCCTCCCGAGCGCATTTAAAAAAAAAGTGCTGGTAGTGTAAGGGTTAAGTATGCAAAACACATTTCAAATAGTCGAGCATACTCTTGTTAGGTATACAAAAAGGAAGCAATAGTATACCCAGAATACTTGTCTTTACTTTATAGTCTGTGATTGCATGAAATATAAGTGAGGACAGAATCTAGGAAGGCATTTGCTGAACAAGGTCTTTATTGGAGAGATGGAACTGCCTAGGTAACTGTCAAGACAGTGGTTGATATACACTATAACTAGTTCTTTTCTAAAGTTCTTTCATTTCAAATTATGAGAATATTTTTACTCAATTTTTGGGGTTCAGGTTAGGAGTGTCAGAAAGATTAAAAAGTTGTGGCATTTGAAACCTGTCATAAAAGTGGGCTTTCCAATTTAAAAGTAAACTTCATAATATTATTTTCAAGCTCTGTGATAATTTAACTAGGGTCTCAGGTAGCTCAGTTGGTGAACCGCGCACAACTGAGATGCTGGAGGTTCCAGTGTTCAGGCTCACACTAGCCTGACACGATTTTCCACAAGTTATGCAGACAGATAAGCCGAACATCAAAGCGGAAGTACATCGTCTGCAGCCCTACTCTTCATCCATCCTTTAAAAGAAGTGAACAATCGTTGGATGGTCCTCATCTCTCCAATCGGGCCCCGATGACAGGATGTTGCCTGGTTCTCGATGAGGACGTTAAGCTGTCGGCCCTGATGGCAGGAGAGTCACCCCCTACCTGGTTTTCTGAACACTATTTTAAAAGAAAAGCATGCAAACGTGGTGTTTATTCACTTCCTGTCCCAATTTGAACAGTTGTTCCGTCACGATCATAGCCAACGTGGTGGCCTCTGTGACATATTTATCCAGATCCAGAACTATAGAAATGATGTTGCAATAAGACAAAATTTAACCTTCATTGTGGTGTAAAGTGTAGGCTACCTTATAAATAGTTACACCTTCATTCCTAAGAAATTGGTAAAACTTAAAATGTTGCATTGTTGAAAACACACGTTTAAAAATGTTAGTAAAGAAATTGATAAACATCCCTAATTTGCTAGTGTGATACCTAAAAAACACCCCCTTCCCTTCCTATATCTTCTCAAACTTACCTTCTGTGATAGACTGGGTTAGTTCATGCACCGTCTCTACATTCAAATTGCAACGTCGTGCTGTGGTGAAAATTGTTTTTTGTAAAATGTTGAACATGTCCTTCCAATGCCTCTGGGCTTCATCACAGTTGTTGTAAAATGTTGGAAGGTAACTATCGATGGGTTGCAGTACATACTCAGGTTCTGAAAAAGATCACAGTCAAGACTTGAAGGTTCTTTTTCTTGTTTTTTAATAGCACATCAATATCTTGAGTAAATTGTGCCATAGAGACTTTTCCTGAAAGGTAACTTACCTTTCTTAGTCTGTCATCTTGTCATTTTTTATTAGGCAATTTTTTTTTTATTTATTTGTCCTTTCTTGTGGAAAATTGTAAGGGAGAGGCAGACTCCCTTAGGATAGGGACCACGGAGATGGGGAGCTTTATTCCCAATTTTTTGCTGATGTGCAAACAAATAAATAAAAATTATCAAAAAGGATTTCACCTTCATTCACTTCCTGGTACTGTAGGTAAAATTGGGAAATTATTAACACAAAATTGAAAGAAAATTTGGTATATAATTTGTTAATATGAAATTAGTCAACAAATTTTTCCAAAAATTGAGAAAAATTTCTTCAAAACCAAGAAATATGCCTAAAAATGATGGAAACTTCCAAAAAATCGTGAAAAATGAACAAGATTTTCTAAAGAATTGATAAACAGTTCACCAAACTTTTAAGGAAAGTGGCCAAAATTTCCAAAAATCAAAGAATATTTGAAATGAAAGTTAAAAATGAAGGTTAATTTGAAATGAAAATTGGTAGCAATTTTTAAAATTTGTAAACAAATTTTCAAAAAATTATAGAAAATTGACAAAAATTTCTATAAAATCGAAAAAAATTGAATGTAATAAAGGAAAGTTCCCTAAATTGTTAAACATTTCACCGAAATTTCAAAAATGGCCCGAAAATGAACAAAATTTCCTCAAAATTGCCCAAAAAAGTAACTAAAAATGTCAAACAATTCACCAAAATTTTAATAAAAAAGTGCCCGAAAAAAGAAAAAAAATTCTTGAAAATTGACATTTTCCTTAAAATTGATATTTGCCGCTAAATTGTCCAAAAATGATCAAAATTTACCTAAAAATGTCACAATATTTAATGAAATTATTAAGAAAGTGCCTGAAAATAAACAATTGACAAAAAATTGACAAAATTGTCCGAAAATGATCAAAATTTACCAGAAAAATTGCTCGCAGTGCCTGAAGGATTAACAGATCAATTAACAACAACATTTATAAAACAGAATTCAAACACTTCACTTCATTTTCAAATTGTTGGTTTCTTTTATTTTGCTCAGTTTTTATATCTCATTTATGCTTTTTGCGTGATTACGGATTTTCTTTCCCTGCCTGACACACTCGTTACAAACAGGCAGACAACTTTGTATCATTCTCAAGCTCTTGTGGGTGGTGGGTTTTATTTTCTACAGCAACAGTCAACAGGCACATGTGGTTGCCACACCACTTTGTAGGGGTCTTTATGAAGCACAAATAACTATTTTAAAGCCTTACGTTAAATCCCAAGTATGAATATCATGCACTCTACAAAACAACCATTAAGGTAGAGAAAGCTACAGTAAGAATATGTTAGGATTCCTAAGAACATCTTAAGTGATATTCTAAGTTTCATGATACGCAAAGAAGTAAAACTAATACTCAATTATACAAAATTTGTACATAGCCGTGGCCGTCTTGATATAATGTCCAGCACTGGATGCTTTCGGGACGTTAAACCTTGCTATGCTATGCAATGCTACGCTATGCTATAACAATTTCAAATATCATACCAAGAGAATTGTGATCCAGTTTGTACCAATTCTCGACCAAGACAAGCGCTTCTGCAACATCTTCATCATCCTTTGCTTTTTCTCTGATGTAATTTACAATCTGCTCAAATTCAGCTCTTGGAACGACGGGTGGAATCGGTCGGTAGCCATACTTTTGTCCGATGATTGCTACGAATGATGGTCCTGATGATGTATCACTGAAAATGAAAATGTTTAACATTGAAACAGCGATTGTTTTATAATTGCTAACAGTAATTTCCTTAAGTATAAGTAATTCCAAGATTTGTTTCCCCCACGAAATCTGTTCCATTTTTGTCCTGCCAAGCAGAGAGAGCCATAGCGATCAGTAAGTCGGCAGCAGCAATGATAGTGTCCACAAAAAAAGTTTGACCAAATGCAATGATTACTTTAATGAGCAGGCCTTTTTTACAAGAAATTTGAGCAATTTACCTCACTGTGTGTAGGTGTGTGTGTATATGACAGTGTAAGGGCCCCCTTTAAGGGCTCAAGAAATTGAGCAGTTTAGCTCACAGTGTGTAGGTGTGTGTGTATATGAAAAAAAGAAGAAAACAAATTGAAAATGCTCTGCTATCCCTAGATACAAAAACACACACACAAAGAGTAAGGACCAGGTTTTAGAATGAAAATTATAAATAAAAGGTAATCACTCACTTGCACCTTTCAACCTCTTGTAAGCATATTTCATTTGCTTTGTGTTGATTGCAAAGGGATTGTCGAATTCCCCATCGGAAGTCAACCACGTTAAAATCTAGTCCAACTCTACGAGAGTACTCTCGAATGTACGGATAAACATCTTCCATCAGATGATCCCGCTCCATCCTCGTATCCGTGAACGTTGAACTGATGAATACCCACACCTCGTTGGCATTCTGTCTGACATGTTTTCCGGGGATTTCACCCAGCATGATTCTCCGGTAAGGTTCGCTATCCTCAAATTCCACCGACTCTTCCAGAACATCTCTCTGTTTGTCCATGATATGGGTAGCTTCCTCCAGTAGACTCTTCCACGGTGCCCTCTCTTTCCGAGGCTCCGCCCATAAAGATGCGTGGTTTCCGAGGAAACGAAAGGTTGCAGCAAGGGCAAGCCTCTGTGGTTTGATGCCTTCCCATATGTCCTTTGTCTTCCTTTGACTGCGGTCATTGTAACCTGACAAGTTCTGGCCTGATGCGGCTGTTCCCATCTTTTGTACAGAGGTACAGTGAAGGTTGTCTTTGCCACACAGCTAACACGTTTCATAAAGAGTTTGTCTAATTCATCAAATACAGTATGATGCTTTTGTTCCTTGGACGTTCTATGAACAGAAAAAAAAAGGACAAATAAGCTATTAACAATAATGTTTGTCTTGTCAATGAAACTAAAAGGAAATTACCAATTAATTATTCATCTCCAAGAAGGCCAGAAATGTTGCTCTTCTAAGTTCTACATGTACATGTACATAGCCTACTGTGAGCACTGAGTAGCATGTTGGTTTTTGTACGTTTGAGTGTGTGTACACAATCTTGATCATAAAAGATCTTCTGATATGCATCATAACCTCAAGTGTATTTAGGAAACTCAGAATAGATGTCATAAAATTACTTAACTCCAAAAATACAATGCATGTCATTTTTAAAATGGATTTCTTCAAACAGCTTCTATTTTCAAAATGGATTTCTATTGTCAAAATGGATTTCATTGTCAAAATGGACTGGAATAAAGCCTTTACATTATCATGATACTCCTTTTTGGTACTTTATAAACCATGTACCACAAAAGCAAACAATTTTTTTTTTTTTTTTTTTTTTTTTTAAATACCGAAAAAGGAGTATAATGGTAATGTGAAGGCTTTATTCCAGTCCATTTTGACAATAGAAACCCATTTTGAAAATAGAAGCGGTATTCAATAATTTGCCAAATTCCACTGTACATACAGTACATGTAGATGCAGTGGAACAAACTTCTTTTCCACTTTCCTAATTGCTTATAGACTCAATAAGAAAGTCTTTCTGGTTAAAATATAGAGGTCTAGGGCTAGACTATGTGGGTACATTAGGCAACTGAGTTTGCAACGTGTGTGCAGACAATAATTTTTGGACTCAAAAATTTGCACCAATGTCAAGAAAATGTGTACCAATAATCATCTTTTGATAGTGAAATTAATAATACAGCCAGAGCATCACTAATGCAGATGCTCAACCCTTTAAATTTTAAGTAAATTGTGTCCCGCTTGTGTTGGTGATTTTTTTGTCAGTAGAAGTGAAAGATGGCATGATGAAGGTTATTGTTGTCAAGTCCCCAGTCATTTGAAATAATGTAGCATGTTTTTATTGCGAAGATATTGATTGTTTGTAGTTGAAAGCTTTTTAATGCAATTCTTTATATTTTTGTCCTACATTTCAGTCACTGAAAATTATCAAACTGACCAGTTTCTCCTGCTTTATTGCAATTGAGCTATTATGATGGTGATCGAATTTAAAACTTCTATGTCATACTGTATGCAACCTGCTCCCATTCAAATAACGTTATTGGAGATTTAAAAAACAAAATGTTAACAACTTAACTAAAGGAGATTGATAGGTTTTATGGTTATGTTGCAAAATTAAAATAAAATTTCCATTGTTTATAACAGCAAGGCCTATAAAATTAAAAAAATGATGTAAATTAGTTGATTTTTCACAGATTTTGACAAAAATGTTTACTAATTTTATGTTTTGTAGCATATTTTTTCCAGTAAAGCTCACATGCCGAAAATTTTCTCTATACAGCTTTCCCTACCCGTCACCTGACATATCATGTAAAAAGTCCGGTATAATGATATCCCAATCCGACTTCCGGTATCACTAGCTTGTTTACACTTGTAACAAAGAACCTCTCTGTTATCATTAAGACCTGTATGTAACTTCCAGTGATGAAGACCATACACAGTCACATATTGAAAGTGCACCCAAGCAGAAGTGAATGAATGAAGACAATGAACAGAGGATTGGGTTGGACGCTAAAAGTGCACCCATGCACAAGTTAAATGAGTGAGGATGATGAGCAGGAGACTAATCATACTGGTCTAGCTTGTTCAGTGTAGTGTGATTGACAGTCTGGATGCTTCAGGCATGGCAATTTTGACCAATTCTGCTATAGAGAGGAATTTCTTCATGCAAGTCAATTAAGCTTAAGCTACCTATCCATAAAGATATTTAATTGTCTGTGAAACTTTCATACAAAGTTGCGCTTCCAACTGAAACAAGCAATCTCAAACTTCAGTCAAAGAGGAAAACAAACAGTCAGTTTTTATTGCAGTCAATGGAGAAATACATATTTTTTGTCATATTTTAACAAATACTGGACAGAATTTATTTTTCTTCACAAATGTTGTGTAGGCCCTATTACTATTAGATGATAGTTTCGAACATATATGAGCACTATTAATTTTCGCTGACTGGCTAAGGCGGCACAAGTATTCATAAAAAATATCTCATTGACTGTAATGATAAAGTTTTCCCTCCCAAATTAGCAAAACCATACTGAGCCCGTACACGGTTACGTCTCTCCGAATGGATGGGCTTCAAACATTAATTCTAATCATTGTGGGCAAAAAATAAGAAGGTAAAATGGTTTCGTTTTTATGAAGATCCTAAAACTGTGATTTTCCTATACTTTAAACACCTTGCTTAAAACAGTACAGGAGGGTATAGGATTTTGTAGTACCCTCGGACGGCCAGCCATCACCAACGGCAGCAACACGATTGGCATCAGTCAGATGGTAGGCCTACTAAGCCTAAGTAGGCCTACTACTAGGCTAGGCCTACGGGAAGTACTACTACTACCGTAACCGAACGAGTAACGTAGGCCTATACTGTCACTAACGTTACACTACAGGTAGGCCCTAGGCCCTAGGCCTAAATCGATTAAAAATCGACACATAGCCTACTGTTAATTTATGCCACATATTTTCACAGTCTTGGCTAAATAATAAAACGTCTACACTTTAGGCTGCGTAACTTACTGTATACATATTGTTCTTCTCTTCATGCAGTTGTCTAGGCTAGGTCTTAAATCTGTCACTGTCAAACTTAACCGTTAACGATTTAACAACAAGTAAGACACGCACTGTAGTAACTTGTGTAAAAGACAAAAATATTGATCAACGTGCCGACAGATCACGCTGTGTTTTGCGAATAGTCGGACGGGTAGAGTATGAGTGATCCTCTGAAATATTACTTAAAGTATAGCTTATAAATCTAGAAATAGACTTAACTTTTAAAAAATTTATTTTATAAGATTATAAACATGTCGTATGTTTTCAAATAAATTTTAAATTGTTTTCAAACTTTAGATAGATAGATAAAAGAAAGTAAGAAATGTGTTAAAATATGCAAGAAATAGTTGCATGGTCGGGGCTCAAACTAAAAAAAATATAAGGCTATACATTTTAAACACAAAGTCTCAAATTAGGGGCAAGAAGGTCAATCAAAATACTTCTACACTTCTAATGAGCTAAAATATAGACATAATTAAATCCAAGTTTTATAATAATAACAATTTTAGGTCATTATACGCTCATTCTTAAACTACATTCTTACTATATCAAGAGCGGGTGATGCCCCCGTTAGTTGCCAATGAATACGTTGCTAAGGATTATATCTTTTGTAGGAATATGGTACAATTTAGCAAGTGTATCAATCGGTCAACAAGTAGAATGAATGTCCTGGTGTTCAAGGGATTATCCCACTAGTCACTACAAAAGTTTCTTCTGGAGGACATTGTGATTTAAATAGACTAAAATCTAATGGTGTAGAATATATCTTTGTTTTAGATATTATCACTGAATACAGGTACATATACAGGAATTCCGTGGGTGGATGCATAGGCGGTGGGTCTGGGGGGGGGGGGTGTTCTCAGGGGAGTGCCCTCCCCCTTCCCCCACTGTTCCCAAAAGTTTAGAAAGTGCCCTTTTCAGAGATAAAAAGCGCTCTTTTCTGAGGGTAAAATGCTTTTTCAAAGAGGATTAGTGCCTTTTAGGAAGGAACATGCCCTTTTCAAACATTGAAAACCTTCTTTCTTCCTATCTGATTTTTAATTAAAGAAAGTAACACAAAAATATCGCCCGAAAGGACTCAAAATGTAAAATTTTACGCGAAAGTAAGACAAACATCAAACAAAATACCGGCGCTTGCGGAGCGCCAAGTTTAATTTGGGTTCTAGAGCAAACATACAATGGGACACGTTATACTAAAAATAGTTACATATCTTATTCACAACAGCCAAAAAAGAAAAATGATGGCCTCCATAAGAACCCTTTGCTTTTCACATTATTTTAGACATTAAGTATTCCGATTTGTGAACCATACAATGGCTAATCATGATCTATAAGTCTAACTCCTTCCGATTTCAAGATTTATGATCTATACATTTTCCATTCAGCAATTGTTGTAGAATTCAAAAATTTGTTAAATTTTACCGAGTTTTGGCCCACAATCGAATTTTTGAAGCTGTAAATCAAAAAAGAAGGGAAAGTGGGTCACCAGTAATGTTGGTACCTATCATGTTTAGAAATGTTCCGTAGGGTGGGGGTGGGAGGGTTGACCATATAAAGTTATATTGCTGTGCTACATGCTTTGGAAATACGATAGTTGGAAAGTACACCTGAGATCCTGCACCCCCTCCCCCACTTTCAAACATCTTCTGCTTCCTCTGGGTGGATAGGCCTCCCCCTGCCTTCCCACCAAATTTACGGAATTTTGAAAAATTAATCAGGTTTTGTAAAACCCTACTTCCCATGCATAGGCTTAGATCTCGGAATAAGGCGATGAAAAACTGAGGGCTAAAGTATAATATTTCGCCCCCCCCCCCCCCCTCAAAAAAAGGGTAGACTGAAGAAATTCAACATAGAGAAATCCCCACAAGAGTTATGCTTTGCCATCACCCCTCCCAAACATCCATACATGACAGCCTGATGGGCACATATGGATCTAATAGTAATCATTCTGCTTGGAGATCTACATGTATATGTTTGTTGTTAGGCTAAGTTCACAAATGGGAACTTAGTTTTAGAGTAATCTTAACGTGTATACAGTCAGCAGATTAAGTGATACAAATTCATTATCCTCATATTGGAATGACCACAGTGTATTTGATTTAAGCAGATTTTGGTACAAAGGTTGTTCTACAGTGCATCTAGTTTTAATTTGGTTTTCAACTTTGGCCACTCGAGCCCTCCGTGTTTCTATAAAAACATATTTCATTCACATAACTTGGTAACCTGCGTTGCTCAGCTGGTAATAAGGAAGACTTTCGTTTTGAGGGTGTCTTTATATTAATCGTCAACATTCTGAAACCATTGTGTTATATCAAGTAAGTTAATTTGTAGAACATGTCAGTTTGACAATACACTGCATTTTGTAATATTCATTAAATACACGTCGCAAGCTGTACATCATGGCCGTAGCCAGCGTGGGAGAGGCGGAAGGGGGGAGGGGGGCCAAAAAGGAACAATTTTTCTCAAAAGTTTGCAAAGTAAAGTTTTTTCCGTAAAATTTGCTTCACTTTTTGTGCCATTTCCTTCCGCATTTTCATAAAGAAAAACAAAGTCAATTTTCGAGAAGTTGTCTTCAACTTTCGCGAACTTGATTTTGCTTCAATTTTTGCGCATTTACCTTCATTTTTTGGTAATTTGCTTCTATTTTCTTGCAAATTTCTTCATTTTTGGAAAATTTTGTTTAATTTTCGAGAAGTTTCTATCAATTTACGGGAAATTTCTTTCAATTTTCATAAAATATCCTTTATGTTTGTGAAATTGCTTCATTTTCGTGAAATTTGCTTCAATTTTCGTGTAAATTCCTTTCATTTTCGGAAAGCTGATGAATAGTGAGAAAAATATTGCATAGCTATGTACAATAGAAAATGATATGGAGAAAATAATTGATATCTTTAGCTGTTTAGTAGCTGGAGCAATCGTAAACACAAATTATTCTAGGTATGCATACTTTATTTTTGTTTTTTTTTGGTAAGGGGAGGGGGCTACTCCACTCATTCGAAAAAAATCAAGACCGCCTCAAGTCAAACGTCTCCCATACGCACTATGCGTAGCTTTAGCCAGATATATTTGATGCCCATCAAGACCGCGAACCCCATGACTGAGCCTGCTCCGAAAGACCGCGACATCTTTAAACTTAACGTACATGCCACTCCCCCCTTCTGATATACAAAGTGGTATAATAAGTTGATATATTTTAAGGTAACCAATGCCATATTAAGTAAAGGCTATATCGTCATAGCCCCTCCAATAATTTAAGGTCTCTACCTGCAGACCTGCATACGGCACTGAACTATTTTCCAACAAATCATTTTCCTCCTTTTGAGCAAACTATAATACACAGGAGGCAATAGACGGTCCTCCTCCAATTAGGTACTTTTTTCGCACAATTATTATTACAATGTTTAAGAAAAATGATCAGAACATAAAATGTGTTTACAATGTAAAGGATAAAGGTTTTTTTTTTTATGAACATCTCATGTTCAATAAACGTAAATAGATAGTCTTGAAAAAATGAGGGAAACTGTTTTAAAAGCAAAAATGAAAAATAAAAATAAAGCAAACACGAATTAAAGCCTTGAGCCAGGCCTCTATGAAAATATTTAAATCATCTTTACAATCTAATATTATTAATTATTTTTCTGGGAATATGCTGTTCAGATTTTAAGAAAACTGTATTTTATCGAAAAAGTTATTGACATTTAAAATCTTTCTTTTCTTTTTCTTTTGTTCTTTTTGCGACACTGAAAAATGAAATCTTTAAACTTGGCTATACATACCGACGTATATTGTCCGTGCTGTCAACATCTGTCTAGCTTGAGTTCAGGTGTTATTGACGTGTAACTGTTTCCCTAATTGACAGAGCCTTCCCCGACTTCTCTTTCCCAACAGCAATATCCTAATCAGGGTGGATTTTACTGTCAAAAGTATATGTATGGGGTGGGGTGAGAGGTGGAGTGAAAAAAACAAAGAAGGATACAATCAGCTATTTTCCCGAACAGGTTAACTTTGAAAATAAAACTGGTGAATGTGGGAAAAGTATGGGGCATAGTTATGTAGTTGTATACCACGGCTGATACAAAAGGAACGGCATAGTTATGTAGTTGTATACCACGGCTGATACAAAAGGAACGCCATATTCCAGTATACGTTCATATCTCAGACCGATGTTTGTTCGGGGACTGTGTGGTCTGATTATCTTTATAAAAAGTGTGGCCCGGTTCCTGCCACATGGGTAAGAAAAGTTCATTGCCAACTTTGTTATGGAGTCCCCAGGCCCATAGCCAGGAATTTGAAAGGGGGGTGCAGTTTTCGTATAAACTGATAAAAGGGCCAACAATCTTGAAATTCCGGGTGCTTATTATTTTTTAGATTTCAAAACGGAACTTTCTCAACAAAGGGGCTTTGGAAGGTTTTCTTATAAAATGGCAACAAACCTTGAAATTCCGGGTGCTCATATATTAAGTTTTCAAAAAGCATTTTTCAACAAAAGGGGGTTCGTTCGCTCGCTCGGACGAACACCCCCTCCCGCCTTCTCCCACACAGCACCCCACGGCTACGGGCCTGGGTTCCGATAGCCAAATGCACTGCACGGGCCTCGGCACTCTTGCGCCACTGGATGTTTGGCGGGAGTTAGCGTTCAGTCACCCACTGGCGGCGTTTTGATATCTTAGAATTTCACAAAATTTTCATTTTTAATTAATATGTATATATTTCTCTGTTAATTGTTTACAGTTTATCCAATACAGCATGCGTGGCATGTGCAAAGGAAAATCTTGATAAAGAATTTTGTCCAGTCACTTCGATGATTCACAGGTCATAAGGTATAACGAGTCATGATGAAACAAACCATACCGATTTTTTGACTGATTGTTGCTTCCATTAATATCTTTCAAATTTACCAAATCATATCATTATTCATTTGTTTACAGTTTATTCGATACAGCTTGCGTGACGTGTGCAAAGAAAAATTTTGATAAAATAATTGTGTCTTTTGTCGCTTCGAGGATTCACGGGTCGCCAGATATAACGAGCCATGATGAAACAAACTCTACCGACGGATCTTTTTACTGATTGCTGCTTCCATTAATATCTTTCAATCAGTCAATTTTACCAAATTATATCAATTTCGATTTATGTATATTAACTGTTTACAGTTTATTCCATACAGCGTACGTGCTTCGAGGATTTACAGGTCACCAGGTATAACGAGCCATGATGAAACAAACCCTACCGATTTTTTACTGATTGCTGCTTCCATTGCAAATGGGAATGTAGCCCCGCTGTACAGGAATAGCAACCCAAACAAAGGAACTTACTTTGTAGTGTTGAAGGTAATAACAAATATCATCAATATATGATGTTCAGTTCTTGAGCAAAACCTTTTGTACAAAATGAAAAATGAGAAAATTAACTTTACATTTCAGTTTCAATTGAAAGATATGTTTATAGCAAAGTTGACATATATGCAATTAATTTAAGACACTAGACTGAAAAGTGGGGCGCTCGTTTGTGCGGAATGTCTTGCCTCCAGAGCCCACAGACGTGAGGGCAAAGGTCACTTGAATATTCATATTAACCAGAAAATTGCTATACCGTTGTGTGCTAAACTGCTAAATAAGCATTTGATTTTTTAGGGGACCCTAAAAATACATCCTCACTTTTCGGTCCAGTGCTCCTTTAAGGCATTCCTAAAGATGGACAACAAAAAGATATGAAAGAGAGCTGTGGAAAAGCTTATAATTTTGAGGTATTAAGGCTCTCCTTGTTACCTCAAATCATTGAAATATCTAAATATATTGCAGCCGTTCCTGGTGTGCGTAAGGAAATAAATCAAAATTTACGTATGTAGCTATATAAGATCTCAAGCTCCCCGACAAGAGCTACAGGGCTCCTCCTTTGAGCCCTCTCTTTTACACCCCTGGATGGGAGACGATTATATGGAACACATCAATTGAAACAAAATTCAGATAGCTACAAGGGGTCCCGAGAGTGCTGTTCCTTACTTTAGTGGTAGGTATGTGCCGCCCAGGAATTCAAAATTCATACCTGCAGTATGAGAGTTTTTTAGTAATTGCAGTAAGAGAACAACAATTTTGTATACCTGCACTACGAAAATGTGTGACTTTTTGATACCTGCAGTTTAAATTGAAACAATGTTTGACACCTGCAGTATGGAAATATGCCATTTGTTAGACCTGCAGTATGACATAATTTTTTTTTTTTTTGATACCTGCTCTACGAAAATTCTGAAAAAAGGCACCTGCTCGGGCCGCACACATACATATACCTCACATATGGAACTGGTGCCCTCGGGCAAGAGGTCTAACTAGCAGGCCCTCCCAGAAAATCACGAGACCCGGCCAAAATAACATATAGGCCATAGGGGCAGAAAGGTCGTCAGCTATTTTTAGCCATTGTCAAGCCTAGGTTTTCGCCGATTATTGTGCCTGTGATTATGTCTTTCATGGTCATTTTACTTCTTTGGTTCCAAAACATGTATAATCAGGTGCATTTGGGGGCCTCTGAGCCCGGGGCCTAGGGCAACTTTTCCCCTGTCATCCTTTCTCTAGCACTGCTAACAAGGTTTGACACGGTTCAAAGAGTTTTGTAATGATTCTTCTTATTCATGTTTACTAAATTCGCAAATAAAATGATCGTGTGCCAGCTAGCCTGGAATGCTTAGGACCAGTTATGAACCATATGGGGTCATCCTGTGACATAGTCTACTCGTGATTGCCCGGTCATGTAGAGATGCATAATATGTGGGCTAATGGCCATTTTAAAAACAAATTTGCCATATCTGCATGCGTTTATATAAGCACGCATTGATGTTTCTCGTTCCTGAATTTGGTCCATTGAATAGTCGGATAGTTCACAAGTTCCACAGTATATTTGAAATATATATATATATATATATATATATATATATATATATATATATATATATATATATATATATATATATATATATATATATATATATATATATATATATATATATATATATATATATATATATATATATATATATATATATATATATATATATATATATATATATATATATATATATATATATATATATATATATATATATATATATATATATATATATATATATATATATATATATATATATATATATATATATATATATATATATATATATATATATATATATATATATATATATATATATATATATATATATATATATATATATATATATATATATATATATATATATATATATATATATATATATATATATATATATATATATATATATATATATATATATATATATATACGTTTATATATATACATACATATATATATATAAATATATATATATATATATATATATATATATATATATATATATATATATATATATATATATATATATATATATATATATATATATATATATATATATATATATATATATATATATATATATACATACATATATATATATATATATATAAATATATACATATATATATATATATATATATATATATATATATATATATATACATATACAGCTATATATTTATATATTTATATATATATATATATATATATATATATATATATATATATATATATATATATATATATATATATATATATATATATACATATACAGCTATATATTTATATATTTATATATATATATATATATATATATATATATATATATATATATATATATATATATATATATACAGATATGTATATATATATATATATATATATATATATATATATATATATATATATATATATATATATATATATATATATCTATATATATATATATATATATGTATATATATATGTATATATATATGTATATATATATATATATATATATATATATATATATATATATATATATATATATATATGTATATATATATACAGCTATATATATATATATATATATGTATATATATATATATATATATATATATACATATATTTATATATATATATATATATATATATATATATATATATATATATATATATATGTATACATATATACATATATATATATATATGTATATATATATATGTATATATATATATATATATATATATATATATATATATATATATATATATATATATATATATATATATATATATATATATATATATATATATATATATATATATATATATATATATATATATATATATATATACAACAATTTAAGATTAGAGGTCCTTGAATGGTTCAATCTATTGTTGGTCCCCAGTTTAGTGATTCATTATTAGAATTTACATACAATTTACTCATTTCAAAGGGATATTTTTCTAGAGTAAAAACACTCACCACTGGGAGGGAGTAATCATTAGGAATGGGGGAGTTCAGTATGTTAAAAAAGGCTATGGTAGTATGGTGCGTGGGAGGCCGTGGCACGATACGCTAGTTTCGTTTTTGCTCAGCTCTAACTAAAAACACGAAAACTGTGTTATGAAGGACTCTGGCAGTCTAGTAGTCTGGTGACATTGATTGGCAGATTGGTGAAGACTTATGCGATATTGTTTTTAGCAACTTGGTCATCATTTTCATAACTTTCCATATCTTAACAGGATACCTACGTTGCATCGGATTTGGTTAATGCTTTTAATGTGGTCGCTGTGGAGGAAGGTCTCAAGTTTAGCCCTAAGACAATATTTCGCCGCATCTTAAATGGCTTCACCGCTGAGTTGGATAGAGACATTGTTCAAAGGGTAATTTTGGTTTTCTTTTTTAGGAATAAATCATTTACATGTGGATAGGGAAAATGGATATATAGAAAGCGTACAAACATTACTTCAAACCTTGTTGTTGAGTTCAAAAGTTGCGTAAAGTTTGCTCTGTTATATACTACTGATGTATTATATCCGATAATGAATAAATGTTAAACTGGCTAAATCTGAATGTCAATCTAAATATGGGTAAAATATTGACAAAGCATATGTTGTCTTTGATATGAGGCCTTACCCAACGAAGTTTTACCCAGCGTTTTCACAGTGCGTGTATTGATTCATTACGCACAAACTAACTCAACCATGGTCTAAGCTGCTGACAGGGGGAATTTGCTCCAAAACTTAGTACTCATGAAAATTTCCTAGACTAATGCACCCTGAAATAAGCAAAATTAAAGTCAATACACATTATTCACCATGCAGACCCACTATAGTTGAGCTACAATCTTGGACACAGTTGTTCTCGCACTTTCCCGCTTGTACCCCATTTCAATGTTGGTTGAAACGAAAGTGTGCCGGGATGATCTCCTTGAACTCCATCATTGAGACCGGGTACAATTGAGGTTTAGGAATGTAAGAACGCGACAATATGGACCTGCTTTTGACGATTTGAAGTGTAAGGGGTAATCAAAATTCCGGATTTATACAGCACACGTACACCAATCTTCAATTACACCCACTGGTGTAACGTGACCACAGGGGATCGAAATGGAGGCCGAACCCCACATACAGACATACGTTTTCAGACACAAAGCTATATTAATGTCCGTTGGCCCCCTAATCTTTGAACGTTGACATGAAGATGTCAAAAGCCAGCACGTGGAACGGAGAGCAAAAAATCAAACGAAAAATATAGCACAAGAGTATAGGGAGAATATGCACACTGTGCCCCATCGTTAAGCTAAGGCTACGGGCCTGGTTTAAGGTCACGGTTAGCCCCAGGGGTGTAGGAAGCTTTTGAAAAGTGGGAGAACGACCTCTTAGGGGGCACTTCCCCAAGACATATGCATATGTTCACCCCCTGTCTGTAGATAATAAAGTAAAATAAAAAGGGCACTTCATTGTTAGACCCATTTGGATTCTCGCCAATTTCGCTAAAGTCGTTAATCTGTCTCTAGCTGCCTGCTTTCCAAACTCTTAACAAAAACTATTCTTTGGTTACTTAAAAAAACATAGCTGGATGCTGAAAACTTTAAAAAAATCCGCCCAGTATCTAATTTGAAGGTTATATCAAAAATTATTGAAAACGTAGTTGCTGCTAAAGGCCATCTATCGTGATTAAAATGTGGCGGCGTACATTTTATTCCCAAACGATTACTGATTGGCCTATCAGTATAAGTGCACGTTGGACCATTGTATTTCAACCAATCAAAATACACGAATTTGATTATATTTACGTCGTAAGTTAGAGACGACAACTGACCTTTAACTGACTATCTTTCAGCCCCCCCAATTGTTTGAACCATGCCAATCTGCCTACAAAAAGTATCATGGGACAGAGACAGCTTTAGTGAAAGTTCAGAATGATATATTATGTTCTCTTGATAAGAAATGTGGTGTAATCTTGATATTATTAGACCTGTCTGCAGTCGTTGGCACCATAGACCACGTGAAAGATTTGCGCCCTTACATCAGCGATGTTGATTTTCCACATGTTAGAAAATCGAACATCTCAAGGTCACCGAGAATTTACGCTTCACTGCCCTCACATTCCATACATACAGTGTACAATACACTGTACATACGGAGTTTATTTTGGCAATGGCTGAAGCGGACACAGCGTGTACATTATTTCAGAAATATTTTAGTGAGGGCGCTGCGAGTAGCAATGTCGTATGTCGGGCACAATATTGGCATGATGAAATTTTACAACGCCGTCTTGAATGTATTGGTAGTTCGGTTCGTCCCCCGATCGGGGGACTCGAGCATGCACACTGAGCCTACATTGATATATGGAAGCCGCCATTGTCATTGTAAAGTTTCAGTCATAGACGCTTATCAGTCGTTTCATTGAAGGTCTGTTACAAAGTTTGCTTTGTTCATGTTTAATTTCGCAAAGTAAAACAACTTCGTTACTATCAAAAACTTAATACTAAATAATTTTTACAAATTTCCAAGTTATTTCTAATAATTTCAGAAAAACTTGTTAAAGCGCGACTGCCTAACGGTAGCACATTATAAGAATTGATCACATTTCTTCACATTTCTCGAAAACTGCACGGTGAATTTTAAAAGCGCACGGTGAAAAGATAATTCATATGCCATTATTTCAAAATGTGAAGAAAAATTGGAATCCTTCGCAGTGGTTGAGTTCCCCGCGCTCAAAATGTGTCTAATTCTTATGTCATTCCTATACAAACTTTGAATTGGGATAGATACATTGTGGGATACTTCTGTAAAGGATCTCCTGATCGGGGGGTACAAACCGCACTGATTTGTGTCAAATACTGTATTGGTTAATTGGTGCCCTACCTCAGTAACATAACTCAAACTGTAAACATAAATGGATCATTTTCTACACCTACACCTCTACTGTTCGGAGTTCCCCAAGGTTCAGTATTAGGGTCATTGCTCTTCACCATCTACTCCAACCCTATTGCAAACATCGCAATCATGATTTGAAGGAATATTCCCAATGTTGTTTTTTTCGTAACCTATCTTAGGAAAGAGAAAAATATTAGAAACAATTTAATTTAAAAATCATGTTGATATGTTATTCCTACCAGGAGATATTCAAATTTTAAGGTTTACAAAATATTGCAATAAATGAATAGGAAAAGGCTCAGTATGACATCACAACAACACATTCTCCCACAAAATGTATGCATTTCATTAAAATCTATCATCCTTTATTATTAGTAAAACCTACTAGAAAAATAAATTGATGAAAATTAGGTTTTTATATACATTGCCATATATACCCTACTCCAATAACTTTTAGAAAAATAATTATAATCATATAAACAACCAATATTTCTGAACGGAATATAGTATCAACCTGATTTTTGTACCAAATTGCTTCTAAAAGTATACTTTTTCAAATAAAATTTTACAAAAAACCTGGGAATATTACAAAAACAAACCATGAGAATATTTCTTTAAATGTGCATATCTATGCGGATGACACACAACTGAGTGACAACTCTATTTTTCAAATCACCTAATGGTGAGTTTATTGTTAGGAGGAAAAATGAATCTTGTGTTGCCGAAATTAAGTCATGGATGGCTATCAATGAATTAAAGTTGAATGATTATAAAAAAACCAGTTACTTATGTTCAATACCAAGCATATGCAAAACAAACTTAAAGAAAATCTTATAATTAATGCCAGTATTTAATCCTCGCGCTCTGCCAGCAACCTCGGAATCATTTTTGATGACAATATGTCCATGGCTGAACATGTTAAAAAAATGTTTGTCATTCTGCTTATTATCAAATTCGCAATACCAGCTCAATTCTGAAAATTTTGTCAGATGACACTGCCATGACTGCAGCTGTTCTTCTTCATGCCCTCAACACTTCGACTCGATAATGGAAATGCACTCTTGTACGGAATTTCAACAAATAATTCTTGTTCCAGGGAGTTGCCATTTAGAAATGAAAAATGACAAATGGCAACTCCCTGCTTCTTCTCACCAAAGAGCTTCCACATATGTGGAAGCATGTGGAAGCTCTTTGTTCACACTTAAAAATCGCTACATGATCTTGCATTATCTGACATCGACCAACTCCTCATTTCGTACTCGCCAATCAGGAATCTTCTGCTCTCAGATCATCAGATAAATTTTCTTTCACAGGCCTATGACTGTTTCCTCCTACGGCTACAGAGCGTGTTCTTCATGAGCACTAAAATGATGGAACCTTCCTCCCATGAGGACTCCCTGTTGTAATTCACTTTTTAGGTTTAAGAACAATCTTAAAAACGTATATTTTCAAATATGCTTACAATGTTTAGTTATGTTTAATTTTTGTGCATGTACTTGTAGCTGTATATTTAGGTTATCTTTATGTACTGCGCCTCGGAATAGGCTGCGTAGATAGACGGCGCATTATAAATGGTATTAATTTTATTACTATTATTATTAAAGGGGACATTTTCCAGTTGGGACCCATTTCCCCGTACATGGACTGACAAAAGTTGCCAATTTCCTACTATTAAGTCAGTAATTAAGGGGCATTTCATTTTGAAAGGGGCACTTTTGTAAGATTTTTAAGTGTGCGCAAATTCCACAATTTCTTGCACCTTTGACAGTAATTAAGTGGCACTTTTCATTTTCAAAAAGCGCACTTTTGTCATTTTCCGGAAAAGTGTGTGTGGTGGAGGGGGAGGGGGAGGTGTCCCAAGTTCCCCCGGTTCCTACACCTATGGTTATATCTCTTATTTTGACAGACTGTATTGCTATACGCCTTGAGTCCACCTATATGCCAATGATTAAGGGGCATTTCATTTTAAAAGGGGCACTTTTGTAAGATTTTTTTTTAATGTGCGCAAATTCCACAAGTTCTTGCACTTTGACAGTAATTGAGTGGCACTTTTCATTTTCAAAAAGGGCACTTTTGTCATTTTCCGGAAAAGTGTGTGTGGTGGGAGGGGAAGAGGGAGGGAGGGGAGGGGGGGGGGGCGTGTCCCAAGTTTCCCCGGTTCCTGCACCTATGGTTGGATTTCTTATTTTGACAGACTGTATTGCTATACGCCATGAGTCCACCTATATGCCAATGATTATACCGAGCAATTGTCACCCGCTTCGCCACGGCTTTTAAGTTGACATTTGTATTTAGAGTTTGAATGCAATTAACTATGTTACATGACGGGCGCTATACTGCTACACGAGCTAGGGGATACAGTTCCCCTTGTGGATATCTAGCGACCCCTTCTTTGTCCAAAAGGCAAGAACAACTATCAAATTATGTTTTTTTTTTGTATTGCTATTGTCGCCCATTTTGCTACAATTTGACAAACTAATTATTATATATTTTTTTCTTCAGATCCGATCCAGCGACGCGGTTAAATACATAGAGGAGGATGGATTTGCTGAAGTTAGTGAAACTTGGGGGTTGGACAGAATTGACCAAAGAGAACTGCCGCTCGATGACGAATTTAGACCAGTTGGTAAATCAGATATATTCGTATTAATCTGTTAATAACGCCAATTCCCACCTGCCCACAGTTGCGCAACAACTGAACAAGAGGGTTTTAACCACGCCGGGCTGGGCCAAATTTAGACTCTAAGGCCCTGAATAATATATAGGCTTTTCCAGAAGTTTTATAGAAGAGCCAGGATTTAAGTTGTTGCAGACTGCAGAATTATGACCAATAACCAGAAACCAAATTGTTGTCTGATTCCGATGCCTTGTTTCTTAGAAGCTGTTGTAGTGCAGGTGGGATGATAACGTTGTTTTATGGACTCCTATTAAATGTCACTCCTTTCATTATAATTAACATCTGAGGATATTGAAATCTGCTTAAGTTCGTTTTGTTAATTAGCTAAAGCCCCCAGTGAGACCCCATGCATTTGAATTTCAAGTCAGCGTGTTTCATGGCCCATTCCTCTTCAAACATGAATAATATTGTCATATAAAGCAGGTTTTAAAACAAGTGCAGCTTTAAGCCCTATTTGTGTGAATGACTCTTTGATGTCAATTTTCCCCTTCCCTAGATTTGGGAATTAATCTTTGATTGATAGGTGCTAATAAACTATAAATATCTATGTTTTAAACTGACAAGTTTTTACATTAAGTTTTAAAATGTAGATAGATATTTGGGTATTTTAATCCAGTCTTCAACAGTTAAGGTTATATAGAGATAATCCACTTGTGAAAAACTGATGGAAGAGGACCTGTCGGGAATCGAACCAGGGACATCTAACTTGGCACTGTCATGATATGACCACTAGACAAAAGTATTTGTTTCTTTTTAAGCTTTTAGATAATTATACAAAGCCACTAATGATGACCAATCTGTGAAAAATCCTTTGCAACTGTTGCGATTGTTCAGCATTGAGAAGGAATGCACTTCAAATGCAATTCAAAGGTGGCAGTTCTCTGCCACCGTCTACTAATTCATCTAGTCTTTATCCTGGGAGAACAATAATGCTAGTCTAGTATAGACAATAGACAGGAACTTCGGTTTATAAAAGGGTAGTAATTCACAACAGTAAAAAAGATTTTAATTTGATATTAATTTACAGGATGTGAGTGGAGTCAAGATATATCTTGCCACCGGCTATTAATTCATCTGTCCTGGAAGAACAATAATGCTATTACAGACAATAGACAAAGGAACTTCGGTTTATGAAAGGGTAGTAATTCACAACAATATAAAAGAGATTAATTTGATAAGAATTTTCAGGCTGTGGGTGGAGTCAAGATATGTATCGTTTAATTTCAAAATTAATTAGATTAATTGAATATGACATTTTAACAATATAAGCATGCACACTATCTAACAACATAAGCATGCCACAACTGGCATGCACTTGTTAAGATTTAAGTAAAAATTCAAGATTTTTGCACTAAGCCCCACCCACTCATTAATATACATGATATCGGGACCAAAAACAATAGGGACTTTCTCTGAGTCATGATTAATCAATGTGCCAAATTTTACATGCCACTGATATATGGTTCATGAGATACCCTGTTTACAAGCTGTTGTCAGTAAAACCCCATTATGCCCCGCCCACAATTCATATCAGTGATTTTGAATGTTTTTTATAAGATGGTTTTCTACACCAACCCTAACAACTTATTTATGCCAAAGAGATGGAAAACAAATGTATGATTATTATCAGCATTTGAAGATTTTTACATTTTCCCCGCCCACATATTAATATGCATGATATCGATGCTAAAAAAACCAAGGACCATCTATGGGTCATGGTGCATCTATGTGACACATATGACATGGCATAAATGTACACATACATACAATTTGACAAACGACTGCAAATAGGTTCTGATACTGAGAATATCGAAACCAAAAAGGAGGCGCGGCTATTGCGTATGAAGATGATCTCCACGCATTGGGAGATAATCTTTATAAGAAAAAGAAGAAAGAAAAAAATCATGACCTGTATTGCTATGGAACTTTTTCGGCAACCTTATTTTTCTTCTACACATCTAATGGGTCTTTAATTTTGTGGAAAACCGTGGGCAGGTGGACTGGTGGGTGCAAAGCAATCTCTTGGGAAATTTATCATTTCCCCTTGTAGCGTCGACACTTCATTAAAGTGGGGGAGGGGGTAGGGCCCATTCTATGTAATGATAATATTTTCTGTTACTTTTTTTCAGTTGGGTTGTAATGATACGTACTTTATTGTTTTCCCTTACTTTTTTTCGGCCCTGCTACGGATTACACCAGAGCCCTTGCTGTTGATCATGGTTATTTGTCATGGTTGATAATTTTGGACGTTCTTTCATTATAATCATGTTCGGTTTTAGATACCAATTTAGGGTGTTTCCTCTGACGTCACGAGGTCTGACTTTGTTTACATCGCCATTTTGTCGGTGAAATTACTGGATTACACTTAATTAGCATACGTTTGCATGTTGTTATATAAGATTTTTTGTAAGATGATTTTGGGATCTTGCTGTGCCGTTGGTTGCACTTATAATTTGCCGGGAAATAAAATTTTTTTTATCGATTTCCATCTAATCCTGATCGACGTTCGAAGTGGGTTTTCTGCTGTACGATGCAACGGCTTTCAACCTACGGTAGGCCTTGTACACTAGGATTTGCAGCGAGCACATTATATCAGGTATGTAGGTTTGTCTGAGTATAACAAACAATCAGATGCCGTTAACGTTAAAGTTACGATGAAGAAAAATCGGAAGCGAGCAAAAACTGCAATAAGTAAAATTCGCTGAACTGGTACTAGTAGGTTATCATGTAGTATGTTTGTTGTACGTGTGATGTGACTGAGCTGTGTGAAGATGCTTGAAACGCAACGACGCCGCTGCCCTATAAAATGGAGTCCAGTTGAGTTAAATTCACGTGATAAAATCCCTCTATTCATTTTATTTCTACTTAGGTTATGGTAAGGGCACTCATGTTTATATACTGGACACCGGAATTCGCACAACGCATGAAGACTTTGAAGATCGAGCCACCTTTGCATTTGATGCCATGGAATATGCAATTGTAAGTAATTCGAAATAGTTGACGACTTTTAGAAGACAGAAAGAAAATTTAATGTTAGGCTATATATATACAACTACAGGAATTGGGAAATTTGCACGGGGTTAAAATATATAGATTTGACCTGAAAAGTCTGATTAAAAGATACTTATAATTTATAAACTTTAATCCACGGCATCCTCAGACGTCCGAACTCAATTTTCTCTTTTAGAGGTCATGGCCTTGCGATAAGAGGTTTAACTAGAAACGTAATAATAAGTTTTATAAACCTCACTAGCCGGGTCCTAGCAGCTCGAACAATAACATTGAAAATGAAATGCTTACAAACAGACGTCGACCCCGAAAAACCTTATACAGATTTGGCTTCAGCTCTCGTTTCGGACCTTTTTCAGTCCGGCAGCATGCCTATTAATGGGAACATTTATAACACACGAGAATTTGGAAGTCCTGCAACCATATTCTTTAGATGTTGTGATAAAATATCATAGTTTTTAATTGATGTTCTTGAATTATTAAAAATCATTGTGTTGAAAAACATTTTAATTTTCAAAATAGTTGTTTCGCGGAAAAAAACCTAGCTGTATTGTATATTATTTCTGATATTTCGAAAACGGAGTGGTGAATATAACAAATGGGAGTGGAAAAGTTTAGCCATGACAATATTGAAGGTAATTTCACGCGTTTTAATTTTCCCCAACTGCCCAAGCAAAGACATTTTTCCCAGACGTATTTCAAATTTGTAACATTGCATAGCCCTTAAACATTAGGATTGCAAAGGATCATGAGAAATATCACCAAATGGCGGCTTCCTTGCAGCATTTATAAGAACATTTATGTTCCCGTTAATAGGCATGCTGCTGGACTGTTTTTTCTTTTCCATCTTTGTGAGTCGTGATTTTACGTTTTTCATGACTAAATAACTGTTTTATAAAAGGAATATTCATACTTAGATTCCCAATTCTCTAATCTTTATCTAGGGCAATGACGGTGATTGCCAAGGGCATGGAACCCACTGCGCCAGCACAGCTACCGGTAAGGTGTATGGTGTTGCCAAAGATGCCAGTGTTTATGCCGTTCGCGTGCTTGGATGTAGAGGATCAGGTACTTGGGCAGCAGTAGCCAAAGGTATATATATACTCGTCCACTTGTGTGATTATAAAAGACTGTATTGTAGGCAGGGCCGTAATTTCCTGGGGACAGGGGACATCAGGGGCATGTCCCCCACTTTTCAACATAATTTTTAAAATTTGGTACATTTTGGGGAAAATTTGTCTTTTTCTCCCCACTTTTTGGGTAAGAGGCCATGCCCCCACCCATTCCACCACTTTCCAAATAAGAATTACGTCCTGATTGTAGGACGGACACTATGGGTGAAATATTCAAAAGCAGAGACCTATTGATGAGTTTTTCATGTTTTACAAAAATGTTGTGTAAAATGGTCACTGTTTTTAAGTTAGGAGCAGTGCGGAAAGCCTATGTAGATCGGACAAAACATGTCGCCCGTAAACAAGATTTCTGGGGCAAGTGGGGGAAAATCGATCTCAGGGCAATGCCTCCATTTGTCCCGTTCTGCCGTTATTGTTGAGTATAGAACTTTTTTACTTTTCAAATATACTCAAATGTATTTTCATTCTTAAGGTATATACTAACCTTTGTTGGCGCAAATAACCCTTTACCCAGGCTGGATCAGTCATGAAGTTAAATTGTCTTATACAGAACATAATTGAAAGCTATATACCGTTTAACATGGAGATTAATATAAAGATAAGATAAGATAAATAAGATAAGATTAATATATTTCGTCCACAACAAAATATGTAAATTTGTCGCCCTGTAGCAAAACGTACAAAGATATTTAAAAGAAATATAAA
>JAIGNY010002039.1:660000-705000 GCA_020152595.1 Chiridota heheva
CTGTGGGAAAGAAAGCCCACGGATTTTCTTTTTCTTATTCTTTATAAGGTATACATGAAGTTGAATGAAGTTGTGAGGGAGAGGGTAACCATTCCCATATTGAAATATACCCCTTACACTCTGCGGCACTTTCTAAATGACATACACGTCTATTTAGGTTTATTTAGAATCAAACTCTGCTTTTATTTCAGGGCATAAGCGTCGGTGCTTCGAACATTAATGATACGAGAGCATATTTCTCAAACTACGGAGGATGCGTGGATATATTTGCTCCCGGTCGCTTCATTACCGCTGCTTGGAATGGTGCAGATACTCAGTACAGAACCATTAGTGGAACCAGTATGGCAACTCCACACGTTGCAGGTCAGTTGTGAATGTATACATGCATACGTACTTACATGCACAAACAACATGACCCTTGGTAAAATGTAGAAACCGTTCTGTGGGTCTTTCGAGGCCCTTTTAAAAACAATGGAAAAAACTGGGGGCCGCTTCGGGGCCAAGTATGGAAGTCAGGCTAAGCTTTGGTGCTATAGGGTAATTTGTTGTCCGTTAGCTTATTGACCACGGTTCTTTCTGCTTAAATTTTCAGGAGTCGCTGCCGTTCATCTTGGAATCAACCCTGATCTTACTCCGGCTGAGTTGCGTGACGTCATTTTGAACACAGCCACACGAAGTGTAGTAAAGAATGTAGAGTACAGTCCCAATCTGATGTTGTACGTTCCTAGAGAACTTTAAAGACAGAAAGATAGATTACTTAAAAATATTTTTTGGCATACATTAATTATACAAAATATTCCAACATATATTTAGATCTGCAGCTTCAGCATTCTGAGACATAATATTCCATGAAATATGCAAATATGAGATGTCGTCAGTAGAACATGTGTCCATTTTATGATACAGACTCAACGATATTTAATCCTTTGTCGCACACTTTAAAGGAATGTTTTTACACCTACCTCTACCCTACAGCTATGGCTGCATAGATATCACTTCCCCATGTGCAGTAAAGGATTATTCAAAAAATCACGCAAGTCACATAATAGAAAGATGAATTCAAACGAAACAAAATGGCCAAGAAAGTATGCAAAAATCTCATTTCGTTTGGTATAATTTGCGTTATTAATTAGTTTATCATTTTATCACATATTTTATCACATATTGTCCTGCGTTTTGTGGCTCAAAGCCATTGGATATAGTTATGTCAGGAAAGTAGTATAAGTAAAACACAATCTAGTTAGGGTAATCATAAGTTATTATTTGAAGGCAGTTCGAGGTTAAATAATACAAATAGGCCTAGTAAAAACGTTGAATGTTAAAATATTAGGGCGCCAACCATCCATAGTAGACTTACAAGTGACCACTCATTTTACACAAATAAGACAGAGCTATATCTTGAATATTTCCTTACCGGAGTAAGACATTGAAGCATATTTTTGTCTTTTCTTCACCGTTTTGCTTTTTTTAAACTACCCTTTCAAAAACAAACTTGCTTGACCACTGAACTAGAAGATTATCCTTAAATGGTTAATTTTAGACCATATCACGCAAAAAGAGAACATGCAAAAATTACTTCTGTAAATTTTTTGTGAAGAAGTGAAGTCAATCATATAGTATGTCCGGGTTCATTTGATTTTTTGGTGATTACGCAATTTATTAATCTATCTTTCTTATATTGCAGTCATCGATTTAGAAACAATACAGAGTTTTGGAAGAAGCAAGGCGGACTAGAGGGGGCTCTAGGTGTTGGAACCCCCTTCGAAAAATTTCAGCATTTTTTATTATTAAAAATGTCATGGTGCTGTCAAAACTATGATGTAAGTCAATGGCGCCGGAAGTGTGAAGGGGGAAGGGTGGAAGGGAGGGGGCAAGGGAAAATGCCTCACACTCTTCAGAAAGTCAAATCATTTTGTGAAATTAGAACCCAAACCTTGTGATTTTCCTAGATCCTCCCATGAGAAGGGATATAGGCCCCTAAGTATAATCATGTTGATTATTCATGCATTACAAACAACCCTTTAATGAACTTACTTTGGAAAGAGTAAAAGCATTTGTGTGGAAAAGCAGCATTAATTATGTTAGGTCTAAGTTACCGAGCACAATTGCATAACATGTATAATGAAAACTGTCAGAATCAGATCAACGGAAAAAGGGTCTATAGACATGCATTAGATACAATTGTTAGGAACGTATTATTCCAAGCTCCTGTATTTTCGATTTCAATTAGATGAAGCATTCGGCGATGTTTCTATATTAAGAAGTAACATTGAAAAAGGCACTCACTCTTCAAGTGTTTACAACGCGTTAATTGACAGATATTATTCCCAAAATGGCACCACTTGTCCAGGGGTGGATTCAGATGGGGGAGGGAGGAGGGGGTAGTAATGTGGTGGTAGGATAACCCCTCCTTTCATTCAACATTTCACTTGGTGTATCCATAAATGTGCCATCCTTCTCTGATTTAATGATTTGTTTGTTTGCACAAGCATTTTTTTTTTTCACATGAAGAAAGAAGGGGTTGGTTTTTCATTCTCTTTAATCAATTGCAAGAGTTACGATGGCTCAGAGGTTAAGGAGTCAAGCTCGTACCGAAACGTACCGGGTTCGATTCCGCTGCATTGTGTCCTTGAGCAAGGCACTTGACTCTACTTGCTTGGCAGTCCACTCAGCTGTAAAATGATACTGCACAAGATTTAAAAAAATACAATGAGTCATTATATAATAAAATTGATGTCATTATTTGACAAAAAGTCAAGATAATTATCATATACTGGATTAACTGTATATTGTTCAGTCCGGTTCATGCTATCTTGATCGGGGATCTCCTGATTGGGAGATCAAGACATGCGCAGTGATAATAATTCAAACTATTACTAATAAGTTCAGCCGTTTATTAATTTGTTTTGCCTTTAAAATTCTGTAATTCTAAAGTTGTATAAAAAGTTGCATAAATGAATTCAAAAGTGAATGCCGCCGAGCTGTCAACGTCACTTCCGGTTTCCATTTCCTATTATTGATTGGCGGTGTTATCGATCACAAATTCGCCGTTTTTCGCAATCAATAAAAAAAAAATTGAAAACCGGAAGTGACGTTAACAGCTTGGCGTCGTTCACTTCTTACTTTATTTGTGGGATGATACATTTCCTTTAAAGATTACATTAAAATTCCCTGGCTAAATTCAAATTGTTTCTGGTGAAAATAAAGAAAATAGTTGTATCTTTCTGTTGCACCAATGAAACTGGAATTTTTCGCGTCCATTTTTCCTACCTTTTGCTTAACTGCTTAAGCCTTTTTTATCGTTATGTATTTCTTTATAGAGATTTGAATTTGGAAAGATGCATTGTGGGTTATAATGACACAAATTTCCCGATCGGGAGATCTCCCGTTTGGGAGCGTGGACAAGACTGTTGTTTGCAGATATCATCTATACACCTTTTAACTAGTGATATATAATCAGAATCTTTAAGTAGATTGTTAATAAATTTTCCGAAACCTCGGCCAGCAGAAAATTTGGAAAAACTAAGACTTGAAGGCTGTGAGGTGATAAGTAAGTGGTCATGACCAATTCTAAAGCCAGTTCTATAAAGTGGATTTGCTCAAAAAGTGTGTGTGTGTGTGTGTGTGTGTGCGCGTGTGTGAGTGGGTGAGTGTGTTTGTGTGAGGGGAGTTGACCAAAAGTGAATTTCCCTTGTCCCCCCTCCTCGTTTCCAGTGCAACTAGAAGAAAAAAACTTTGACAGTATGTTGCCCTATCAGAAGATATCGAGTTGGAAAGATGTCATAGGTTTCTTTCAAACTGGAAACGTGGGTGGCGGAAGATATTTGAAACTGTGAGCACATAACTTGAAGGGCGCCACATCTGACTTTATAAGCATACGGTAATATCGTAGCTGAACGTACATCCCCAGGGGCTTAGAAAGGGTCATCTCTAGGAAAGGGGGGGGGGATTTGCACTGGTGAATTAAGTTTCCATCAAAAGTACCTGCTTATCGAAGAACACTGTCCTTCAATTGTAGAGAGATTTCTTTCATTTTCGGAAAAATTCTTTCATTTGCGGGAATTTTTCCTTAGTTTAGGGACATTTTGGCAAATTTGAGCTAATGTTCGGGAAATTTTGCCCAGTATTTCTGGTCAGTTTTCGAGAAATTTTAGCAAATTTTTGTGAAAATTTACCAGATTATACCACTTGCACCTTTTGAGCAATTGAGCAGAAAGCATGCAACCAAAAAAAAAAAAAAGAAATCCGCTCAGGGGGCAGCTTGCTTACGCCTCTTCCCCCAACCTCCAACCGGAATTGAATGGTCAAAGTATCAGGAACATATGCATATGCATATTCATAGCATATGTATATTCATATGCATATGTATATTCATATGCATATGTATGTATGTATGTATGTATGTATGTATGTATGCATGTATGTATGTATGTATGTATGTATGTATGTATGTATGTATGTATGTATGTATGTATGCATGCATGCATATATGTATGTATGTATGTATGTATGTATGTATGTGTGTATGTATGTATGTATGTATGTATGTATGTATGTATGTATGTATGTATGCATGAATGTATGTATGTATGTATGTATGTATGCATGCATGCATGCATGCATGCATGTATGTATGTATGTATGTATGTATGTATGTATGTATGTATGTATGTATGTATGTATGTATGTATGTATGCATGCATGCATGCATGAATGTATGTATGTATGTATGTATGTATGTGTGTATGTATGTATGTATGTCTGTATGTATGTATGTATGTATGTATGTATGTATGCATGTATGATGTATATATGTATGTGTGTATGTATGTATGTATGTATGTATGTATGTATGTATGTATGTACGTACGTACGTACGTATGTATGTATGTATGTATGTATGTATGTATGTATGTATGTATAGGTACGTACGTATGTATGTATGTATGTATGTATGTATGTATGTATGTATGCATGTGCGTATGTATGTATGTATGTATGTATGCATGTCTGCATGTATGTATGCATGTATGTATGCATGTGATGTATGTATGTATGTAGGTATGTATGTGTGTATGCATGTATGTATGTATGCATGTATCTATGTATGTGTATGTGTAGGCATATGTCTGTGACGCTTTGCTTGTAAACACGATATCTCCTGAACAGTATATCTATGCCCAAGCCATAAATGGCACATAGATACATCATGACCCATAGATTGTTGCTATTGATTTTAGGAATCGATATCGTGCATATTAATGAGTGGGCGGGGCAAAATGTCAAAATCCTCAAATGTTTATATTTTGATTACTATAAATCTGCTTTTTATATTCTTTGGCATAGATAAGGTATTAGGGTTGGTCACGCCCATGTTATAAAAATGTTTAAAATCACTAATATGAGATGTGGGCGGGGCATAATGTGGTTTTACTGAGAAAAACTTGTACACTGCAAAAAATGTGTTTAACAAAAATGAAATCTAAACATGTTTAAATTCTATGCATAAATATTCCATGTTTAATTTAAGACACTTAATCAGTCAAGTGATTAATTTCAAGCAGCTCTGATATTTTATCTTGTTTTAATACTAACGGATAAAATTACTTAACAGATAAAAAGATCTATATGAAGCGCCTAGTAGCAGACACTCAGAAATTAAACATCATATTCCTTCGAGTGTTTAGTTTAGATACAAGTGTTTAGGTATTTGACACTTTTCAGCAAATTATTTCGCATTTCAAGTGTTTAGTTCGTGTGGGATTACGTGGAAAGTGTACACATATTAGCTAGATAGCAATAGCGCTAGATAGATCACGCGGCATCAGCTCAGAAGAATGCATGCAGCGCAGCCATCGGGCGCAGACAGCAGACGTGACATGACGTTTTCTTACAAAAATTCCAGCTTCTGGTCAGATATAAAAATTCAGATCTAGAATTTATATCAAATTCAGATCTTTCAGATAAAGAATTGGCAGATATAACTTAAAATTTCATCTGGCCAGATCAAACTTGACTGATTTGGAGTTTCCAGATCAAGTTTAATCTGAGCCAGATCAAGTTTGATCTGGACCACCAGCTATCCCGATATGAATTCATCTGGCCAGATCAAACTTTATTTGTGTATTAATTTGACTTTAATCAAGGTTATACTGGTTTTATCTGGCCAGATGAAACTTTATTCACCCAGATATACACTTTATTAAAGCCAGATCTGGACTTTTTGTAAGGGGTTTCGTGTTTTCACTCTAAAAATAGTGCGTAAAATCTAAACGCAAAATCATTATTAAATAAGTCAGTGATTCAAAACGTTAAAATCTTTATCAAATAATTCAGTGATTCAACACTTTTCTTCAAAGACATCCCTTCCCCTGCACCCACACAAGAACTTTTAGGTAATATTTTAAAAGTTCAGAATATTCTTTGCTCCAATGGGTTTCTCTTAGTCCCTCCTCTATAAGTAATGCCCTCCCCGATCAAGTTATGTCCCCAGCCCAATTCATGGATGAGAGGGCTTGAGCGCATGTATATTTTATTATATGCAGAGATGTCAAGAGTTTATTTAGCCATTTGGATGAGAAAGAAATGCTCCTCTCCCATCCAATAAAAAATAAGGCTGTTTAATTCATGATGGATAAAATCTCTTGTTTGGGTCTACAATCGCCTCCAAAATTACTTCAATTATATGACTACAATATTCAACATTTCTCTGTTTGGAGAGGAAGGTGCCATGAAACACGCTGACTTGAATTTTAAAACGGGGTTTTACTGAGGGCTCCAACTGATTAACCAAATAAAATTAAGCAGATCTCAATATCCTCAGATGTAAATGTAATGTAAGGAGTGAAATTTAATTGTTAAGTCCATGAAATAACGTTATCATCACTACAACTAAACAAAAGCTTCTACAAGCACAGCCCTATTCAAAAGGGCTGGCTGTGGCCGTCGACTTTTTAGAAAAAAGACACTCTAAGCAAGTTTCGAATAAAGACTCATAAAGACTGCAAATACGTTTTGTTCACTTCCATTGACATTTTACAATGATACGATATTGGTTTGAACAAATCGGTGGCCAAATGAAACAGTTTTTCGGAACTCGAAAAGCGAATACAGTTTAAGTCCAGATAATGTCCATATTAGTTCAGATTTAATACACTCTCTTCCCGGTCCTCAAGTTTTATTAGATCTACACAGGCAGACAGGGCAACGCAATCACAAAGAATGTAAGTGATATATGAATATAATTGTTTTGACGTACAGTACTCAAGTGTACGTCAATCCAGGAGTTTGGTATTCGTCGTGTTATATCACAATGCAAACAACTGGTGTAAAAGTAAATTTTGGCCCCCCTTTTATAGTAAAAACGGTCCGCTAGGAAATTTGGGCCCGGTCCTTCTTTCCTAGGAAATTTGGTCCCGCAGACAATTAAGCCGTAGACATCCAGTAAATTTGGTCCCCCTTTATAGTAAAAACGGTCCACTAGGAAATTTGGGCCCAGTCCTTCTTTCTTAGAAAATTTGGTCCCCCATACCATAAGGCCGTAGCCATCCAGTAAGTTTGGTCCTACATCAGTCCGCGCTCATCAATACAGCATGTAATTTCATAGGCTACAACTTTGATGACCGACGATGATGCGAGATGTTTTGAAAACAAACAAAAAACTAATTTTTACGAGGTGAGAAAAACGAAGAAAGTTATATGAGAGTTGTGTCAGCATTGTCATGCCTTAAAAATCCAGATTTGATCTTATGAGAGTTTTCTTAATTACGCAGCATGGGTTATCAGGTTATATTGTGATCAGTATCCAGTCTTTGCTGCTGACCTCTTTGCGTAAGAGTGTTGCTAAATTGTATCTATGAATTAATTTCTGTGAAAAAAACAAAACAAAACAGTACATTGTCTGTGGTCAAATTCTACAAGTACAGCGGCGCTATATTCCGTACATAAACATTACTAATTTCGGTTTTAGCTTATCACGTATATCACGTCTATTTACTAGACATTCCTTAGGAAATAAGGACTGGGGATGGGGGGGGAGGGGGAAATTTACGGGGAAAATTTACTATCACACCGGAACCTGACAACACCTATTGTTCACCTTTTTCTGCAATGGTAATGTCCATCTTATTTTGTAAGTAGGGATTTAAATAAAATCCCACTATGGGGTTATAGGTAGGACTAAGGAGGGATGAAATCCAGCCGGAAATTACTTTTTCATATAGGTGCCCCGGGCACGGTGCGTGCCGGGCAAGGCCTATTGTTTTGATGTTTACATGTGATGTGAATAAGGGCCAGAAATAAAACTGACGTCATTCCAAAACATTGAGATTATAAATATTTAAAGGAAGAACGAGCAATTATTGTGACTCGATCTTGTACGAATTCAATCTAATTATTTAGAATTAAAATGATTCATATCATGAAAAAATATAATTTAGTAACAGTTTATGCGACGTTTAGTTATACGGTCTTTGCCTTAAAAAAATAATCTGGTAATACTTTGAATAATGTTTTGTATTTGTGTGTCCTTTCATTGATTACAAATTCGTCAAGTTCGTTTCATCGGACTCAGAGACATATGACTTATCGCGTTTCAAAATTACATTAATTATCAGGTTTTTAACTTCGACGATTGCCGTTTCAATTTTTCAACAAAGAACAATTATAAGGCAGTTAGAAGGTAACAGCTTTAGATTTTCTTATATTTTCAGGATTAATTCAAACACAATTGACTGGAAAAGTCAAACGTAACGTGACGATAACGTTAGGCCTACAAAATAGTACAATTTACAACTTGGGTTTAACTGTAACGTTAGGCCTAGGCCTACTTTAATATATTAGGCCCAGGCCTATTAATAGGCCTAATCCTAAAACAACAGTAACGTTAGGCCTAGTTAACTTAGAAGGGTTCACCAGAAATAGAAATCCATAGGGGCACTATCGTTACGGTCAATAGGAGAAAACACGATTTTTCGTGATTTTGACAAAAGTGAACATAGGCTAGGCCTTACGTTACCTCAACTGAAAACTCAGGAATACAATAATTTGTCCAATTTTTTGCTCTCAGGAATGGCTGAAAACGAGGTATTTATGTGGAAAAATTACATTCTCGAGGTTGGACATGATATGGAAATGTTGTGGCGCACGGCGAAGTAACAATGCTTTTTTGACGATCTCAACCTTAGTCAAAGAGGGAAAACAAACACTTTCAGTTATCATTGCAGTCATTTTTCAACAATAACCAGACAATTTACTTTTCAAATATGATGTGTATTAGATGATAGTTTCCAACATAGGCCTAGGCCTATATGAGTAACACTTAGGCTACCATTAAATTTTGCTGACTAGCTGAGTCAACACAAGTAGGCCTATGCATACAAAATATCCCATTGACTGTAATAATAAAGTTTCCCCTTAAACTTTGCAAAACCATGCTGAGCTCGATTACGAGAATTGACATTGTCAAAAAATGACATTTTTTGGTAGGTACTTTCATAGCGTAATGTTAACCCTTAACTCTATTAGCACTTTTTTAAAAATGCGCTCGGGAGGCGGAGCCAAAGATAGGGCATCCAAAACGGCGATAATATTGCGGCGTGGTAGAGTAAGGGTTAATCAAGGACTGAATATTGAAAGGTTCTCTGTCTTTCAAGCAGCAGAGTCGGGCCCGTTCTGCTTCAGTGACCCGCTGGGTTGCCCATTGGGATCATGCTGCACATATTTTCGAGTTGCCGCATTTGTCGCGGGTTGATTAACTGTTACTCTACCAGCACTTTTTTGAAAATGTGCTCGGGAGGCGGAGCCAAAGATGGGGCACTAAAAACGGCAATGATATTGCCACATGGTTGGGTAAGGATTAATCAAGGGCTGATTATTGAAGAGTGTCTGCCTTCCAAGCAGCAGAGTTGGGCTTGTTCCACTTCAGTGACCTGCTGGGCCGCCCACCGGGATCATGCTGCACATATTTTTTTGAGTTCCTTAGAAGATAACTGTAAAATAGTATAATTTTCCAATATTCTTCAGAGATCCTCAAGCATCTCTCTCGTAGCACTGGAGATTTAAAATCCTTTAAATTCTTCAAAATATTTATGTACCAACGGCTGTATCAGGCATGATTATTAAAGTCTGCCTTTAGTATTGTGGTCATTTGCATAAAGTTGCTACAGTATATGAACTGACCAGATTTTTTGATTTAGTGTGCTTAGTCAAGGAGTGTGTGACAGGATGTGACTGCATATGGACATAGGGAGGGATACCATGTGGAACATGGATGAGGGCCATGCAGGACATATGATACATTATAATATATACCATGTGGTATACACCAAGGGCTATATCAGGCATAATTATTTGACTCTGTCTTTTTTGTCTTATCCAACAGGTTATTTGCATATAAGTTATTATATGAACTGACACTTTCATACATAGTTTGCTCAATCAGGGATTGTGATAGCTAGGATGAGACTTCTTATGGAGCCTATGGAATGCCATGTGGGACATGGGGTGGGATGCCATGTGGGACATCGGGTGGGGATGCCATGTGGAACAGGGTGGAATGCCATGTAGGATATATGATGGAATGCTATGCGGGACATAGGGTGGAATGCCATGGGATGGGATGTCATGTGGGACATTTGATGTCATTTGGGACATGTGATGGGAAGCTACGAGTAACAGTGTGACATAGGTTGGGATGCCATGTGTGACATAGGGTAGGAGGCTATGTGGGACATAGGGTAGGAGGCAATGTGGACATGGGATGTGATGCCATGTGGGACATCAAGTAGGATACTATTGGGACATTGGGAGGGATACCATGTGGAACATATGGTAGGATCGAATATGGGACATATGGTGGAATGCCTTGTGGGATATCAGGTGGGAAGCCACTGATGCTGGACATACGGTGGGATGCCATGGGGGACATAAAGGAAGATGTCATGTGGGACACAGGGAGGGATACCATGTGGGACATGGGGAGGGATGTCATGCGGTACATATGGTTGGATTAATGTGGGACAAACATGTAGGATGGGATCCATGTGGGGCGCAGGGTGTGATGCCTTGTGGTTCATAGGGCGGTGTGCCATGTGGGACATATGGTGGAATGCCATGTGGGACATATGGTAGAATGCCATGTGAGACATACGGTATGGTGGAATGCCATGTGGGAGATATGGTGGAATGCAATATGGGACAAGGCATGGGATGGGATGCCATGTGGGACATTGGATGGATGTGGGACATGGGATGCCATGTGGGACTTGGGATGCCATGTGGGACATGGGATGCCAAGTGGGACATGGAATGCCATGTGGGACATGAGATGCCATGTGGGACATGGGATGCCATGTGGGACATGGGATGCCATGTGGGACTTACTGTGAGATGCCATTTTTATAATTGGCCGGTTCATTATGGGTGTCAATTTGCATGGGCATGCGAAGCATGACAGTATTTACCATTCTAGTTTCTACAAAAATACCTCATTTTCAGCCATTTCGGGGTGTGGAATTTTTTTTTTGGCTAAATTATCTTGACAAATCAGGTAATGATTAGATTTTTGTGAGTTTTCAGTTGAAGTATGTGCAATTTTTTGTCGAAATCACAAAAAAATTGTGTTTTCTCCTATTCACCGTAACGATAGTGCCTCTATAGATTTCTATTCCGGGTGAGTCCTATAGGCTACATCCCTCAATATGGATTGACATTTGGGATTGCCGTAGTTATTATACACATCCCTTTTTACGGTTGACATTGCCGTATGAGGGTTGATATAGATTGTATACAATTCCTATGTTTTTTTAAATTCACACATTAGAAAATTGATGATAAAAAAATAACTTACTTTTTGGATATTCTTAAGCTATAAACTTATACCAATGAAGTAAGAGTTAGTCTAAATAATACACTTTTCCAGAAATCTTTTCCTAAATTTTTACCTATTTAGCACCACACCGGGAAAAAAGTTCTCCGATTTGATGCTTTGTTTGCCATCTTTCTTAGTCACCGCACATTTGTCATCAACTATTCAAACGTCTGCAAATAAGTAATAGGATGTTTCACTAAACTGCAGGTAGATTTTTCACTGACAACATTTTTTTGGTTTATATAATTTTATCAAATAGTTTTAGTATAAAAACTGTGTGAAAACAAATCATTAAAATACCAAGAAATGTTTAGATTATATAATTGTACTTTGTATTTATTATCTTAAATTTATTCCCTCAAATAATCTAAAACATATTACCCCTGCTAAAATGTTATAGCCCTGACAGCAGCAGGCATGTGAGACTTCAGCTAATTTCAGCTACAGTACATGTATTTCCTATACTAATTTCACCTATTTTCTGCATAATTGACAATACTTTGCTATTTTGATGGAAAAAATTGATCAATTTTAGCATGTGAGACTTCAGCTCTTTAGCTGATTGCAACTATTTTCCAAGTTAATTTTACCCACATGTATTTTCTGTATAATTGATAATTGACAATACTTAGCTATTTAGATAAGAAAATTGATCAATTTCAGCTATTTTTATAAATCATCACTTACATGTTTGCAGCAGTGTTTTGAACTTTGGCCATACTTTAAAGAACTTGACAGACGACTATTACGGATTAAAAAGTAGCCCAGTAAATACTTCGATAAAAGTAACTAAATTCACAGTAAAAACAGTTTTTGAAGACATGGATGGGTTTCAAACATCATGAATAAACATTGTGGGTGAAAAAAAAAAAAAAAATTGTTTCGTTTTCACATGTTTTAACACAAGGCTTATTCACTTGTCAGTTGTATTACTCACCCCTACTACCCCTGGCAATGTCAGTCAAAGGTGAGTCATTGACATATGAAATAGTGACTCACATGTGCATTGTACCAAATTGTCAGTCACCAGAGTGACTCTGGGGTGGATTGAAGGAAGGAAACTGTTTTTGTTTACCGACTGGGCTCCACAGCTTGCAGGCCGTGCTACAAAGTCAAAAACAGAAGGATGCAAGCACAAATGAACGAGGAACGAGCACGGACAAGGAGGGGGGGGGGGGAGGGGCAAAGGCCACAGGAGCAGGGGACACACAAGCAAAAACGTGAACACAAAGCAGTCGTTTTCAGTGCCACTGTGCATATAACTACAGCAGGGTATAGGTTTTTGTAGTACCATCGGACGGCCAGCCATCACTAACGGCAGCCGTACTAATACGGCTGGCATCTGTCTGACGGTACTACGGGGCGTACTAGGATTGCTGTACGAGGGTTGTTATAGATTGTATACAATTCCTATTCTTTCTTTAATTTAGGTGTTATGGACAAATTTTCTTAAATTTTCACTTGTCTCCACCCTTTCCTCCTTTTTCAGTCATCTCTTTCCTAACCTTTGCACCTTAATTATTTAACACCCTGTTGCCATGTTTGACTCTTGACTGTCACGGTGCTGTAAACCTCAAACCAAACTAAGCCAAACAAAATACTGGAAATTTTCTATTCACATGGAAATCGTATTCTGCTTAGAAAAGTTTACTTCCTATCAATCTATACCAAAACAATTATGATTAAAGTAATTTTCCCCGAAACAAAAGTATTTTGACACCAATCCACATTTAAGTTCTGAAGAAGTTTTCGTATGATCGTACGCAGTTTGTTAAAACATGTCAACAACGTAATGTGACAATAGCCAATCAGGAACCAGGAAAGTTAGTACAGTGTCTATGGTAACTTTTAGTGGCATATGTAGGGTGCTGAATATACATCTCTTCGAGTAATTTTGAAATCAATTCATTAACAACGTGAGTCTATTTTGAGTTAGCCTACCATAGTTTCTGAAAAAAGTTTTGTTCAAATTATGTCTTTCTTCCAAATAGCCATTTTTATTGAACAGATTGTCCTAGGTTTTTTGCAAAAATTCCTGTTTTAAGGTAAAATCAAGTTGAAAGTATTTTTGTCTTATTTACATGTAAGATGAATCTCTTGCTGTTATCAAAATAAATAAAATTAATGCTTGTTTTTTTAAAAATATAAACGAGAGCTATGATATTCACTTATAAACTTCTAGCTGTAGGTGGTGTCAATTTGAAACAAAAGCAAATCTTAATGACGTACCGATAACACTGAAGGGTACCATTTTAATCAACACTATCAAAGCTAGAGGAATCTCGAGCTTTAATGTTGCCTAGATGCCTGTCAATGTAATGGTGGCGCAAGTAACAACTGTCAATAGTGAGATAGCATCTCTGTGTGCACTACATAGCCTGTAGGCTACATGCAAATACAGTAAAGCAATACAGCAGTATTACCCTTACACGATAGAATCTACTGGTTAATCATGGACCTACTCTGTCCATATGTAGGCCTACGTGAAATGAATTCATTAACAAATAAAATTGGTCTATTTTGAGTTAGCCTACTATAGTTTCTAAAAAAACTTGGGTTTTTGTTCAAATTAAGCCTTTCTTCAAAATGGCCATTTTCATTGGTTTTTGGCAAAAATTCCTGTTTTATGGTAAAATCGAATTGAAAGTACGTGTCTTACGCACTTGTCAGTTGTATGACTCACCCCTACTACCCCTGGCAATGTCAGTCAAATGTGAGTCATTGACATCTTAAAATGGTGACTCACATGTCAGTCAATGTACCAAATTGTCTGTCATCAGAGTGACTTTAGGGTGAGTCAATTACTTCAGATTCATTGACTTTGTACAGAGGTGAGTGATTTGTGGTGGGTCATTTCAGAAGAAATGTCAGTCACCTAAGTGACTAAGGGGGGCATGAATGTACATGTTTTGGTCACCCACCTTGGTGCATTGACTCACCTTGTCTGGGGGTGTAGGAGTGAGTCACACAATTGACAAATGCATTATTTAAGATGAATCTCTGTTATCAAAATTAATAAAAATAATGCATGTTTTTTAGAATGTAAAAGTGAGCTATGCTATTCGCTTATAAAACCTCTAGCTGTGGATGGTGTCAATTCAAAACCAAAGTAAATCTCAAGGACTTATTAATAACACTGAAGGATATTATTTGTATCAACACCATCAAAGCTACAGGAATCTCGAGCTATACTGTAGCCTACAAACTGTAGATGCCTGTCAGTGCAATGGTGGCCCGAGTATCAACTGAGATAGCATCTCACCTCTGTATGCACTACATCATAGCCTGTAGGCTACATGCAAATACAGTATAGCAATACAGCAGTATTACCCGCGCATACATACGATAGAATCTACAGGTTCATCATGGATGTATGTCGGATGTATGTAGGCCTACGTGAATATGGTAGTGCTAAGTTCAGACATGTGGGACTTCTGCTATTTAGTGGATTTCTGCTATTTCAATCGTACAATTCCGTTAGTTTAAAGTTTTCCTCTATTTTGCTCCACTAATTTTTTGGCTAAAATATACTTGAAATATACCATCGTAGCTATCAGCAAAACCCTCTATAAATAGCCCTTAAGGATTTGTGGAGACACTGGTTACAGCCAATCAGAAATCAGCGATGCGATACGTTACTAACATGAAGCAGATGTGTTGTATCGATCTTGTACAAGCCGGCTGTAGACCCTATACCTGCAACAACACGCTGTTAATGTTGTACTTTATGCTATAGTGCAGTGTGTGTGTACGGGCGTGCATTAATTTGTTACCGATCGAATCACACCGAGTGAACCTGAAGGAAATTCATCGCAATTATTCCATAATAATGGATTCAAAGTCCAGAAACTTTCTAATGAAATGAATAAGTATATTGGAACTTGATCAATGCGTGACAAATCCATGGAGATAGGACTGGGTTGATAGGAACATTGATGGTGTCAAAGTGGAAGACTTCATCGAAAAGCTTGATGGACCTGGAAAAGCTTATTGTACATCATGCCGAAAAGAAATAAATTACGGAGATTGGGGGTGGAGATCTCTTCACCAACATGTCATGGGAGCCTTGCACAAACAGGTTTATTCTTCAATCTTAAAGTCTGTGCATCAGAGTTGTTATACAGTATATGTTAGTAACAGTTTTACTGTATTCACTGCTATTTTTCTTGATTTAAATCAAGGTTTTCATTACAAATTGGAAATGTGCTTTATGAAATTTCCTCACTCTGAAGGTATATTTTTGGCCATAGAAATTACAAAATACATATTTTACCATTAAGCGGACCCCTATACCCCACGCCGCATGGATTCCAGCAAAGCATGCACTTGCACTTGACGTCTTTGGCATCAGCAATTCAGTGATCTTTACTTTCAGCTTTTGTTTTTATACCTCACTCACATGTCTGTAAGTTAGTGGTGGCATAAGTGCAGAATACCCTACGTTATTGAAGGTTATCGATGTACTGTAGCTGGCAACGTTGCTACGATGTACCAGAAGTGAATAGTGCCTATTTGTATGTTAATTGTGATAGGAATCAAAGTAGCCAACATAGCCATTTCTTCCCGAATTGGGATCAGGGTAGCAATACCTTGCGCTTAAGATATCCAGGGGTGTTTAAGACATGCGCAGTTTGGATTTAACGTTGAATTCCCCTTGAAGATTGCGTGGCCCACTCAATGATTCTTCCATGTGAAATGTAAAAAAAGGTAAGTGCGGTATCCCCATGACTTTATTAGGAACTAGAGCGAAAGATTTGCACGAAAGATTAGAAAATATTCTTCCTCATACATCATCAACTTCTCCTCAACAACAACCTCTTCCACCACATATAATCTCCTCTCCCCCTCCTTTTCTTCACCTAACCTTACACACCCCTTTCTTTTCACCTAACTTTTTCCCCTTAATCTCCCTTACAAACCTTCCATATCCTAACTGTTCTTACTCTTACACCATTATTTATTAAGACCTTCTTGGCACATTTGACTCTGACTGTCACATTGCCATTAAACATCAACAAACCAAACCATTTGCATGTGGGCCGGTCAGTGGTTGGGAGATATGTACTGTGATTCGATAGTGAATGGATATGGTCTAAAATTTCTTGTTCGTGTAGTTCACAGGTTATGTTAATGAGCATTTGGGCCTTCCCTATGAGCGCAAGCTAGCTGCGTTCCATCTGATCCCAGGTACCGTGGAAATGTTTAGTGTTATGCATATGGACCCCAGGTGAAATGTAAAGGCAATAACTTAGTGGGTAAAGATTGGCACGAGAAGAAAAAGGTTGGTTAGATCAGGGAGTTGGCATTAGAATACCAACTCCCTGGTTAGATAGGTTCGTGAATTTATTCAAACTGAACTAAAACAACATTGAAATAACATTCGTATACACGGAGCATGATTTCCTAAACGGATAATAGAACAAACGGGCGAGTAAACGGTTAAATGGATACCCGTCACAACCTTTCTTCACTGTGACTGCAATTGAGGCTTGAACAAAGGGGAAACCTATATAAACTCACCCAATTAGAGAACAAAACTAATTCTTAAAGAATATTCTAATGGTTCCTTGTAAAATTTTATTTAAAAGAGCATACTTTTAGAGCCAATGTGGTACAAAAATCAGGTTAATATCATATTCTGTTCAGGAGATATGAATTTTTAAAGATTTCCCAATTGCATTTTAAAGTTTTTGTACAGTATGATGAATTTGTGTTTGATGATGTCATGGAGACCATTCCATTGCAAATGTTTATGAATTTCTCTGAACGTTAATTGGTTGTTTCTGTATGATTAGAAACAATTTTCCAAAAGTAGCATATATTTTGCAATATATTTAAATACCTAACTTTCATTAATTTATTGTTCTAGCAGGTATTACTAATAAAAAGAATGATAAGAGTTTAATTAAATACATCAACTTTGTGGGAGATTGTGTTGCTGTGATGTCATACTGAGCCTTTTCCGATTGGTTTATTGGTATTTTTTGTGAACCTTAAAATTTGAATATCTCCTGGTAGGAATAAAATATCAATACGATTTTGGACTAAATTGTTTCTAAAATTTGTATTGTTCTAATGAAAGATTACGAAAAAACTTGGAAATATTCCTTTCACATTATAAGCTATGTCAGAACACTTCCTGGTCAGAAAAATATTGAATAAGACACTACTACTTTGCCTTCTAATTTCATGGGGGTATAGCTTCAAACGTGCGTTGGCTTCTACAATCACAGTAATCCTGAGCTTGCCTGCAGTGATATCGATATGTAAAACAATTATATCGGGCAGCCTTAATTTACATCGTGTATTTACTAACATTGTTTCTGTTACATATTTACCACATACATACAATAAAGTTTGAAGTGCGACACAAGCGGCCAAGTTTTACTGTGCATGATGTTATTGTAATTAACCGGAACTTTTTATAGATTGATCACATTACGTGACTTGCTCAAGATCTTATTTTAAGTTGTCTAAACCCAGGATTTAACTATGTGGAGGTTTTTGTCATCTCTCTTGCAAGCGTATTTTAACAAAGAAAGAAGTTGCTTATAAAGTCAAATTGGAAGCTACAAAATGCCTGTAATACCAACATTTATGTGAAGTACTTACTTAAGATTCATAAACAGCAACACTTTATGATTTGGCACATGAGACTAGCAGTTGCTGTAGCCAACATCTGTTATTGCTAAATCCATCCGAGCCATTAGGCTCATAGGGCTGGTGCTTCCCCCCGGTTTCCATGACGCAAGCTGATGAGAGTACATGACTCCCCCTAGCTCAGTTCATGGCAGGTTGACCGCCCAACAGCGCTGGTACTCATTTTACAGCTGAGTGGACTGAAGCAAGTAGAGTAAAGTGCCTTGCTCAAAGACACAATGCAATGCTAGCAGCGGGAATCGAACCTGGTACCTTTCGCATATGAGCATGACTCCTTAACCACTGAGCCTCTGCACATATAGCTTGGCGTCAATACCCCATAAAGGAGTCCTGTCGAGATCACGTAAGGGAGGATCTTGAACAAACAAACAAACAATTGCCCATCCCCCTGCTTCTCCGTGCTCTACCAATGCCCCAAGTTACTGTACCTCTCACTATCAGTGCTCTATCGGCTATACACACTCCCACTATTCAGTTTTTCCCTTTCTTTATATAATTTTACCTCTCAGGCACAATTCAACTAATGCTGCAGAGCTACATATATGTGCTGTTAAACCCCACCAACTAGTACTGAACATATTAATAATATGACAGTAGTCATTAATTCTCAGACTCACATGATACAAACAAGTCACTCATGATTAACAATGAAAACTTATTTGCTGCAGCTCGAGTATTAGAGAAAATGGATACTTCAGCAAAAGTACATGTACCTTGAATATGTGATGGTACTGAACAGTAGTATATTACTGTCTACAGGACATCTGCTAATTGCAGGAAGAAGGTAAATCAAGGTACTGTGGAGTTCTATATACAAACATCATTAATCCTGGTGTAATGCATACTGTATACTATACACCAAGTGTAGTAGTGTGTTTCATTAGCTGGACTAAAATTTCCTTAAATTGAAGTTGTATGACAATCCAGGATGTAGTTCTGGGAATGTGCAGGGGTTGGGGGAGGGTACAGGTTGGAAAAGGGGCTTAATGACATTCTTTCATTGACATTGGCAAGTCAGGGCCTCTGCTTTCTTTGTTATTCAACTGATAGAACTTATAGAGGTGTTGTAGTTATAAAGACTGCTAGCTTTGATATGTTTTCTGAGTTACTGGGTGAGGTAACCTTGAGCCTGTTTTTGTCTTAAAAAATATCTTGGAAAACTTAAAAGATATTTTAAAGCTTGTAGTAAAATGTGAAAATTAAAAAAGCAAATGAAAATGTAAGTGCATCTTTCAAAACTCAAGCAATTTGAAATCATCCGCCCCTGCTACCCGATTTCTGTATATACTGTACTTCCCTTTATAAGCCCATTCTCTATACTAGCTTTGAATAGTCGAGCATACTGTCCTTCCGACAGTTCTTGTTTATTACTTCAATTAACATTTGTTTGTACAACAACATTAGCATCAGACTAACTCTACTGTACTATAGGCACTCTATGGAATCAGGTTACACAATACGGTCTCCAGATAGTAGTCAACAGACTGTTAAAGCAGTCTAAATGGCACTTCCCTGGTTAAAGACAGTGAAATCTTACAGTAGTAGTATTAGGATACAGCTATCTATAAATCTTAATTTTATCTTTTATTACTGTTTAACAAATATCATCCAATGTTGTTGTAGTGGTTTATTTTAAAGGAATATTCCCGTGAATTTTTCATTTCCATTTATATGGCAGGGGATTATTAAAGAAACAAATTGGGTGTAAAAATAGTATTGATATCTTTTTCTGTTTAGGAGTTAATTATTGCATTTCAAAGATTGCACGAGTTTGTTAAAAAGTGACCGCACAGTGTACAATGTTATGTCATAAAGGTAAATCCAAGACCATTCTCATGTTTTTGTAGAATTGAAAAAAAAAAAAGTTTTTCTTTTACTTAAGAGTGGAATGTTGACGAGCAGATGAGAAAGCTTATTCTTACAAGGTGCATTTCATATCTTTTCTCAATAAATGAACAAAAAACGCTTGCAGTAATTTAGGAAGAGGGAATTAATTTTCAAATCAATGATACAATCTTTGAAATGCAATAACTCCTATTAAATCTGAAAAAAAACTATATGATTTTAATAATCATATCATTATATATATGAAAATGAAAATTCACGGGAATATTTCTTTAAGCTGCAGTACAAATGGAGCTTGAAAGAAGGAAGTAACAATCATTATAGGCTACAGAGTTCGCATCATTACTGTTGGTGTAATGTCTATAAATGTCATTACTGTTGGTGTAATGTCAATAAATGTCATTACTGTTGGTGTAATGTCTTTAAATAGATTTGATTCACTGTCAGGCAATATTAAGTTTATTGCAGGTGATCTTAACTTAAGTGTAGTTTCTGTTAAAGTTATTACTTTCATTAGCATTTGTTCGTACAACATTAGAATCTGACAAACTCTACTGTACTACAGACAGACACTCAAGGGAATCTGGTTACTCAAATTAGTCTACATAGCAGAGGGAATCTGCTTATTCAAATTAGTCTACATAGCAGACAGTAGACTACAGACTGTTAAAGACAGTAAAATCATGAAGTACAGTAGTATTATGCTCTTGTCAGTTGTATGACTTCACCCCTACTACCCCCTGCAATGTTAGTCAAAGGTGAGTCATTGACATATGAAATAGTGATTAACATGTGCGTCATTGTACCAAATTGTCAGTCACCAGAGTGACTCTGTGATGGGTCAATTTACTTCAGACCCATTGACTTTGTAAGAGGTGATTGATTTGGGATAAGTCATTTCAGAAGAAATGTCAGTCACCTAAGTGACTGAGGGGTGCGACAATGTGTATGTTTTGTCCACCCACTTTGGTGCAATGACTCACCTTGTCCGGGGGTGTAGGGGTGAGTCACACAATTGACAAGTGCATTAGGGTACAGATCTCTACGAATCTTATCTTTTATATTTACTGTTTGACAAATATCATCCACTCTTATATTAATATATCTTTTAAGCTGTACCATTTTACCCTCTTGAAAGAAGGAAATTGCAATTATTATGAGGTACAGCATCATTACTGTTAGTGTAATGTCTATAAATAGATTTGATTCACTGTTACGCAATATAAGTTTATATATTGCAGGTTGTTCTAAATGAATATTCCCAAGGTTTTTCGTAAAATTTCATTTGAAAGAGCATACTTTTAGAGCCAATTTGGTACAATAATCAGATTGATATCATATTCCGTTCAGAGATATGGATTTTTAAAGGAATATTCCCATGGTTTTTTGTAAAATTTCATTTGACAGAGCATACTTCTAGAGCCAATTTGGTACAAAAATCAGGTTGATGCCATATTCCGATAAGGAGATACAGATTTTTAAAGATTTCCCAATTGCAGTTTAAAGTTTTTGTACAGTATGATGAATTTGTGTTTGATGATGTCTTAGAGACAATTCCATTGCAAATGTTTATGTATTTCTTTTGATGTTGATTGTTTTTTTGGGGGGCACTTTTTGTGAAACTTAAAATTTGAATATCTCCTGATAGGAATAGCATATCAAAATGATTTTTGTACTAAATTGTTTTAAAAAATTGTCTCTTATGAAAAGGTACAAAAAACGTGGGAATATTCCTTTAAAGGATTAGTTCAGTGCATAAATGATACCAAACTTTAAACTTAGATATCTCCTTAGATTTTTGAATGCTTTCTTCACTATTTTGTTTCTTTTGAAGTTCTCTTCAAAGATAGACTTGATTATCCCCTGAACTAATCCTTTAAGTGTAGTTTGTATTTGATTTATGACTTTAAATTTACTGCTGGTTGTTTGTTTCAACAAAATATTTTACTAACCCTTTAGAGGCCGCGTTCTTACTTACCTCCCGTGCGTAATCCCAGCGACAATGAATCAGTTTGATGATTGTAGAAAAAAAAACAATATCGTGTATTCTCACTTAAGTGCGAGTTCACGATCAGACTGCAGATGATCTGATCGCGTGTGAACTGCCAGTCAAAAGGTGGGTCATTAAAAACCTGCGAAATGTAATTGAGCAGACTAAATCTAATCGAGCAGACTAAATGTAATCGAGCAGACTAAATGTAATCGAGCAGACTAAATGTAATCGAGCAGACTAAATGTAATCGAGCAGACTAAATGTAATCAGGCAGACTAAATGTAATGGAGCAGACCAAATGTAATCGAGCAGACCAAATGTAATCGAGCAGACCAAATGTAATCGAGCAGACCAAATGTAATCGAGCAGACCAAATGTAATCGAGCAGACTAAATGTAATCGAGCAGACTAAATGTAATCGAGCAGACCAAATGTAATCGAGCAGACTAAATGTAATCGAGCAGACTAAATGTAATCGAGCAGACTAAATGTAATCGAGCAGACCAAATGTAATCGAGCAGACCAAATGTAATCGAGCAGACCAAATGTAATCGAGCAGACCAAATGTAATCGAGCAAACCAAATGTAATCGAGCGGACGAAATGTAATCGAGCGGACTAAATGTAATCGAGCGGACTAAATGTAATCGAGCAGACTTAATATAATCGAGCAGACTAAATGTAATCGAGCAGACTAAATGTAATCGAGCAGACTAAATGTAATCGAGCAGACCAAATGTAATCGAGCAGACCAAATGTAATCGAGCAGACCAAATGTAATCGAGCAGACCAAATGTAATCGAGCAGACCAAATGTAATCGAGCAGACCAAATGTAATCGAGCAGACCAAATGTAATCGAGCAGACCAAATGTAATCAAGCAGATTAAATGTAACTAGCAGACTAAATGTAATCGCGCAGACTAAATGTAATCGAGCAGACTAAATGTAATCGCGCAGACTAAATGTAATCGAGCAGATTAAATGTAATCGAGCAAACTAAATGTAATCGAGCAGACTAAATGTAATCGAGCAGACTAAATGTAATCGAGCAGACTAAATGTAATCGAGCAGATTAAATGTAATCGAGCAGATTAAATGTAATCGAGCAGACTAAATGTAATCAAGCAGACTAAATGTAATCGAGCAGACTAAATGTAATCGAGCAGATTAAATGTAATCGAGCAGACTAAATGTAATCGAGCAGACTAAATGTGTGCGTGAAATAAACGAGTTATAAGAGGATATTGCATAACCAACTTGGTAGCAGGTAAATGGTCTGCGTTCACACATGTTGTTTGAGATTCTTATTGGTGGATCTCTGATCACCTGCTCTAAATCATGATCCTACCCTCGTCTAGGATCAAGATCAAGTGACTGCATATATATCTATTAAGCATTCTCATAGTAAAAAATGGCGGATCTGATAGCCTGTGGTGTGTCTGACCGCAAGCTTATACTCAAGTGAGAACACACTCATAGTACAGGTACACTGTACTCATAGGGATTGGGTTACTCTAGGGTACATAGCAGATACTGTTAGTCTACAAGGCTGTCAAAGGTAAAGTGACATTGGGAAGCCATATTAGGGTCAGGATCTTTACTTCAAGCAGGGAGGTACCATGCTACCTACTTTCCATGCTCACAAGTAATGGGAAAACCCCAAAATCATATCAGGATACCATGCTACCTACCTTCCATGCTCACAAGTATTGGGAAAAACCCCTAAATCATATCAAAATTGCAACATAATTGAACATTTTATATTTACATTTATTGATTTATTTTTATCACTGGTATGGAAATTTACTATAGAATATTGGCACTGGTGCCTTTACTTTCTCAATATATACATATCAGGGCATAATATATGACATGATACTGTAGGTTTTTGCAGAGCGTGCTCTTCGCACAACCAGTTCTTTAGTTGAAATTTTGTTAGAAAATCCGTACGAAACATTTGAAAAAAGAAAAGAAAAAAAGGAAGACATTTTTCCATAACTTTATCATATAGCATGCAGAGGTCAAAGTCTGAACATCAAGTGTTGATTTGCCAAATCCTGAGAACTTTGCATGTGAAAATTGGCACCAGAAAATAAATCTTTGAAATAGTGTATTTTGACTCTTTTATTTTTACTATTAGAAGAATAATCCCATGTTTTTTGTAAAATTTTATTTGAAAGAGCAAACTTTTAGAGCCAATTTGGTACACAAATCAGGTTGATGTCATATTCTGTTCAGGAGATATGGATTTTTAAAGATTTTTAATTGCATTTTAAAGTTTTTGTACAGTATGATGAATTCGTGTTTGACAAAGTATTGGGAAAACCCCCAAAATCATATCAAAATTGCAACATAATTGAACATTTTATATTTACATTTATTGATTTATTTTTATTACTGGTATGGAAATTTACTATAGAATATTGGCACTGGTGCCTTTACTTTCTCAATATATACATATCAGGGCATGATATATGACATGATACCGTAGGTTTTTGCATAGGGTGCTCTTCGCACAACCAGTTCTTTAGTTGAAATTTTGTTAGAAAATCCGTACGAAACATTTGAAAAAAGGAAAAGAAAAAAGGAAGACATTTTTCCATAACTTTATCATATAGCATGCAGAGGTCAAAGTCTGAACATCAAGTGTTGATTTGCCAAATCCTGAGAACTTTGCATGTGAAAATTGGCACCAGAAAATAAATCTTTGAAATAGTGTATTTTGACTTTTTTATCTTTACTATTAGAAGAATAATCCCATGTTTTTTGTAAAATTTTATTTGAAAGAGCAAACTTTTAGAGCCAATTTGGTACACAAATCAGGTTGATGTCATATTCTCTTCAGGAGATATGGATTTTTAAAGATTTTCCAATTGCATTTTAAAGTTTTTGTACAGTATGATGAATTCGTGTTTGACGATGTCTTAGAGGCAATTCCATTGCACATGTTTATGTATTTCTTTAAACGTTAAATGGTTGTTTCTGTATGGTTAGAACATTTTTTGGAAAAGTTATTGAAGTAGGGTATATTTGGCAATGTACATAAATACCTACTGTAACTTTTATCAATTTCTTTTTCTTGCAGGTTTTACTAATAAAAAAGGATGATAGATTTGAATGAAATACATCAACTTTGAGGGATAATGTGTTGTTGTGATGTCATACTGTGCCTTTTCCTATTCGTTTATTGGCATTTGTTGTGATCTTTAAAATTTGAATATCTTCTGGTAGGAATAACATATTAAAATAATTTTTGTACTAAACTGTTTCTAAAATTTTTCTCTTTCTTATGAAAGGTTACAAAAAAACTTGGGAATATTCCTTTAAACCAATAAACAATAAACAATATTTTTGTGTGTGTAATACATCCTTTGTCTGTCCATAGACCTTTGGACAGATTACTGTTTGTCTTGTCATGGACGTAGACTACATCCATAAGACCTTTCAACAGATTACTGTCTGTCTTGTCATGGATGTAGACTACATCCATTAGACCTTTCAAGAGATTACTGTTTGTCTTGTCATGGACGTAGACTACATCCATTAGACCTTTCAACAGATTACTGTTTGTCTTGTAATGGAAGTAGACTACATCCATTAGACCTTTCAACAGATTACTGTTTGTCTTGTCATGGACGTGGACTACATCCATTAGACCTTTCAACAGATTACTGTTTGTCTTGTCATGGACGTAGACTACATCCATTAGACCTTTCAAGAGATTACTGTTTGTCTTGTAATGGAAGTAGACTACATCCATTAGACCTTTCAACAGATTACTGTTTGTCTTGTCATGGACGTAGACTACATCCATTAGACCTTTCAACAGATTACTGTTTGTCTTGTCATGGACGTAGACTACATCCATTAGACCTTTCAACAGATTACTGTTTGTCTTGTCATGGACGTAGACTACATCCATTAGACCTTTCAACAGATTACTGTTTGTCTTGTCATGGACGTAACATCCATGGTCTTGTGACAGTAGTTTGAGAGCTAAACCTTTCAACAGATTACTGTTTGTCTTTTCATGGACGTAGACTACATCCATTAGACCTTTCAAGAGATTACTGTTTGTCTTGTAATGGAAGTAGACTACATCCATTAGACCTTTCAACAGATTACTGTTTGTCTTGTCATGGACGTAGACTACATCCATTAGACCTTTCAACAGATTACTGTTTGTCTTGTCATGGACGTAGACTACATCCATTAGACCTTTCAACAGATTACTGTTTGTCTTGTCATGGACGTAGACTACATCCATTAGACCTTTCAACAGATTACTGTTTGTCTTGTCATGGACGTAACATCCATGGTCTTGTGACAGTAGTTTGAGAGCTAAACCTTTCAACAGATTACTGTTTGTCTTGTCATGGACGTAGACTACATCCATGGTTTTGTGACAGTACTTTGAGAGCATTTTTGCAGGCATACATAGACCTTTTGACAGATTACTCTTTGTCTTGTCATGGACGTAGACTACATCCATGGTCTTGTGACAGTACTTTTAGAGCATTTATGCAGGCATACATAGACCTTTTGACAGATTACTGTTTGTCTTGTCATGGATGTAGACTACATCCATGGTCTTGTGACAGTACTTTGAGAGCATTTATGCAGGCATACATAGACCTTTTGACAGATTACTGTTTGTCTTGTCATGGGCGTAGACTACATCCATGGTCTTGTGACAGTACTTTGAGAGCATTTATGCAGGCATACATAGACCTTTTGACAGATTACTGTTTGTCTTGTCATGGGCGTAGACTACATCCATGGTCTTGTGACAGTACTTTGAGAGCATTTATGCAGGCATACATAGACCTTTAGACAGATTACTGTTTGTCTTGTCATGGATGTAGACTACATCCATGGTCTTGTGACAGTACTTTTAGAGCATTTATGCAGGCATACATAGACCTTTTGACAGATTACTGTTTGTCTTGTCATGGACGTAGACTACATCCATGGTCTTGTGACAGTACTTTGAGAGCATTTATGCAGGCATACATAGACCTTTTGACAGATTACTGTTTGTCTTGTTATGGATGTACACTACATCCATGGTCTTGTGACAGTACTTTGAGAGCATTTATGCAGGCATACATAGACCTTTTGACAGATTACTGTTTGTCTTGTCATGGACGTAGACTACATCCATGGTCTTGTGACAGTACTCTGAGAGCATTTATGCAGGCATGCTTAATTACTGCTTGACTAGCAGTGTACAACATCTGAGGGTATAATATTTTTCATATGCCATGATGTCATACAAATAACAAATATCTGCTGACGAGCACATACACTGGTACATACAATTTTGTATTTTGCAATTTGTCTAGCTGTACTTGTATAGTGTATGTATCAAGCACATATACTGTACTGTATACTTTTACTGCATGCAGTCTTGTCAGAGAGGAGACGAGTGGTTGTGATGCGTTGGGGCCCCCACATCCTGCGCTCTCTTAAGTAGGTCAATTAGACAGAAAAACAGATTGTTCAGTATAGTTATGGGAGGATGTTTGCATTACATTTTCAAGACGTACTGTGGCTGTAAATAAATATTACACTTTGCGAGGTGAGTTCAATTTAGTCTTTGGTGCAAGTGTTGCAAATGTTCATCAGAATTAGAAGAGTGGGGAGGGTGGGCGGTGAAAAAAAAGGTAGCACTTTTAGTGTTTCTTATTTATTGTATATTGTAGCTTCTGTAATTGATATTTTGTTGTTGAGGAAATAATTAAATAATTAGGTGCAGTGGACATACATACTGTACAGTATACTACACTATACATGTATAGTACTCACCTTTCCCAACAAAATACCGTATTTTGTCTAATAAAGGCCCCTCCTCTAATAAACGCCCCCCTGTCATTTTTCATACTTTCAGGATGTAACAACGTACGTCGTACGTTTAACTTACCGAATGTGACTTGAAAAGGCTGTAAGTCGAACGTAACCAAATAGAAAATATGCAAAGAGTATATTCCATTAATAATCCATGCACAATAATGCTAAAAACACAAAAATCGCTTGAAGAAACTAATATCATAGGCCTTATAAGAAATTGTCGTTCTTTTGTAAGTTACATTTTTTTCTTTATACTTTACCCTCGAATAAACGCCTCCCTGTTTTCCATATGCAACGCCCTGGGGCGTTTATTAGAGAAAATACGGTAGTTGGGGTTCATAACAAGGATCAACAAGTCGTTCTGAAGGCAACTTACTTGTCCACCAGATATTGACCTGTAGCTGCACCTTTTGTTTTCCAGAAAGAAAATCAGGTTGCCTTGAGAATGATGTACATACATTATGTTACACACAAATTTTGGTCTAAAATATGGTTAAAAAATTATGGTTGCAGATACAGTATATAAACTTTGGTTGTCCAGGGAATTCTGAGGCCCAATTGCATAAAAACCAAAGCAAGTGGCAATCATAGCAGTGGATACAAATTCAATCAAAAGTGACAGAAAATTAATTAACAGCATTTGTTCAAGCAATTTTCGCAGCTACAGCGAACAGTGTAGTACAGAATTTTGAAAGTCTGAAGAATGTTTTGGATGGTAGTAAATTCTATAAGCATTTTAATTTGTGAACTTCCACACACAAATTTTGAAATGTCATAATTATTTTGGAAGTTACAGTACATGTAGGGAGGATTACACTTTGAGGAATTTTTATGATGTACATACAACTGGGAAGACAATTACAGTATGGCTGACCAAAGTTTTATCAATTTTTAATTCTTGCAAAATTTGTGATATACATGTAGGCAAAGCTTGCGGCTCCCCAAAAAAATGGTCGTAACTTTGGTAACAGTATTTTTTATTTTTACGCCAGACTTCAATTTTTGGTTGTAAGTTTCAAACTTTTAGGTGTAAATAGAGCTCTAGTATTACTGTACTAGGCCTTGCGTTAGTACATGTATTTCTACTGACCAACGATTGACGGAAATTAATGAGTAACATTGCTCTTGGCCTAGCAGAATTGGAGTTTGCTTACACTCTTGTAGCATCTCATTAAACATAATTAAGTAAATTGAAAATGATATCCACATTCCATTTTTTAATCAACAACTGTCATATCCGCTGCTAATACACCATACACACATGACATAACAGTACACATGCAGTACATTTACATGGTACACAGTACAGTATAAATTTTGACCCCTGTAAATGTGGGCCCCTGGTCCTTATTTCCCAAGGAATGTCTAGTGAATTTGGTCCCCTCTGGACTGATTTTACTAGGTGATTTTCTGGTGTGTCTGTACGGTTCCTTCAATTAATTTTGTGTACTAAAGTGATAAGCTAAAACAGAAGTTAGTAATATCATGGAGCTATTAACTGAAATGTACGGAATACAGCGCCGCTGTACTCATAGAACTTGCCGACAAACAGAAAATGGCTACCAGTAAGCACTTAAGTGAAAAAGAAATAGAATATTTTCTTTGATCTGGGCAGTACCCATTGGGATACACTAAAGAAAAAAAGGGTGCCTTATGCAAAACGGCAGTGAGATTTACTGTGAAGGGAGAAGAAGGGCTTTTTCTTGAAAAAGGGGGACGAGTTTTTGTCTTGTCCGTTGAGGAGAGAAGAAAATGCTTAACATTGCTTCATTGCGGAGTTGGAGGTGGGCCAAAGTCATGGGCTAACCAAGGCATGAACTGTAAATTGTTATGTTAATTTATAATCTAACATTATTGTTGATCCTTTCGGCCCAGGTCCTAGTCGAAGCTACCAACAAGCAGGGTCATTGATGCTCATGGGAGAAATAGACTTAGAGCCTATGCCTACGTTTGGCCAAGGGCCTTAAGCATTTCCTAGGAAACAAGGGCTGGGCCCAAACTTCCTAGCGTACCGTTTTTACTATGAAGTGGGACCAAATTTACTGAATGGCTACAGCTTAATTGTCTGGGGGCCCAAATTTCCTAAAATAGGGCACCAAAATTTACTGGGGCTGCAAAATGTACTTTTACACGGGCCGTACTGTATACTAGCAGCTACAGTAGCTAGCTATGAACGTGATACATACAACGCTTAAGAACAACAATACAATGGAGTAAACGGTATTTCATTTAGATATTCGATCATATTTCGCTTATAATTGTAATATAAAACTCTTATTTTATAATGATTGATTTACCAATTACTGTATATTTAGTATTTTGGTAAATTTTATACTGAATTTTTAGACGCAAGTTTATGTAACTGATATTTAATTTGTACGTCGGAAACAATTATTTGGGCATATATATGTACATGTACCAGTAATGCATAAAAAATGGCCATTTCGGCACTTTTGTTGACATTTTAGGCACATGCCAAGGAAAACACTTGTAAGTCACCTTTGACCTGTTTCATTGTGGACGTATTTAAGGAAGTTTGCTAGGACAGAAAACGGAACTTTTGTGTAAAAGGCAGCACCCTCACTATTCGTCCGCCAGCTCCTTTAGCTAATGTTGACTCTGCACATTAAATTGTACCTATAAAAGTCTTTAAAACGATTGATTGTGGTCAGTGTAGGGATGTGACAAGTATCCTGTTTTTTTTATAATCTCTGATTATGGGAGGAGTTTCCTTTCTCCTATTTGAGTAACTTTCCTTATGTAAAATAAATTTAAAAAAAAGACCCTCTTTGGTCTTGCTAATGTAACCTTGGTGCATCCGGTCACATGACCCTATGTACTTCTGTACCAAGTCTCTAACTGACCACGTTTCTCTTTGATTCTTGCTCTTGACAAGACAAGATGTCTTTTGCTGCGGTTGACAAGTTATTTTCTTACCGTTTTGGAGGGAATTTTAAGGCTGTTTCCTTAAGGAATCGTGTAGCAGAGAGTTTTTTTTTGTTTTGGCTTAATTTAGATAAATTCTGAGTTGTATTTAATACTTAAACAAAATCTTGTCAATTTCCCACATTCAATTTGTGTACTTGTTTTGTTGTGAGTGTATTCGCTGGCTACTATACCCAGTGAAACTGCCTGACCCAGAGGGAGAATATATTTTGTTCCACGGGACAGTGGAGTTTCCATGTTTGTTTGAGTTTTTTTATTCTAAATTGTGTCCCCAGGGGCACTACATCAGTATTATTTGATTATGGCAGAATTTTTTTTGCATGTATGAATCATTGGTAGTACAATTGGAAGCATAGGCATATGGGATCTTTTTCATTTGAGTGGGTGGGGGTGGGGACTGAGCCAGCCATTTTTCCCAAGAAGTTGCCAAATTACTGCCAGATAAATGCTAATTTTTCTGTCGAAATTGTGCGATTTTGCCAATTTTCTGCTCGATTAGGGGTGGAGGAGGGAGGGCGGGGCTGCAGCCACCTTTTCCCTCAGCCACGTATGCCTATGATTGAAAGTAATTACAGTTTCCAAAGATGATTAAGTCAGTGAAACAGAGTGAATCATTGTTTTATGTTAAGATGCAAGGAAGTCATTACATTTTACTTTCGGTATTGGTGAAGTACTGGAAATGTTTGTTTACCTAGAGCTGTAATGAAAGTGAAATAAAGATTGTTGGATTAAAAGCATAGATAAGAAGGGTCAGAAAAAAATATGAGTACAAGCTTAAAGGATTAGTTGAGGGGTCAAGCAAGTCCATCTTATATGAAAGAAGACTTAATAAGAAACAAAATGGTGAAGAAAGCTTTCAGAAATCTTATTCCGTTAAGGAGATATTCAAGTTTAAAGTTTGGTATTATTTGTGTAGAAACGACTGAAATCAAACTAGTTGTGATGTCATAGCCTTAGATTTCTCAAAGTCTTTATGTATTCTATCATATTTTGTCTTGCGATTTTCTGGCTTTAAAAGCATGGGATATGTCAAAAAAGTAGTAAAAGTGAATCTAGGAAGGGTATGTATAATATACCACCTGAAGAAAGGTTGAGGAAAAATAATTTGAATAGTGCAAAAATTAAATAAACTTTCTTTAAAACAGTGGGGTGCGATTTTCTGTCATGAAGGAATTTTGCTTTAATGGGCATAAAAAGGCCCTTTCAATCAATTTTTAGTTATCATCTGAATAGCCATGCAAAGACCATCCATCTCTGAAAACAAAAGGTCAAAATGTTTCTTTTCCTTTATTTTATTCAATTTTGTTTAAAAAATGGTTTGCGTCGTTTGGTGTGTTATGGCCTTTATGAATACTTAAGTCATTTTTCAACCACACGTATCAAAAATTAGACCCGTGTTATTTCCAATTCCAAAAAATGCCCTCACTTTTCGACTGGTAGCTACTTTAATATGTGAACAGTGTCACCAGAAGGTTATAGGACTAAGGTTCATATGTGTAACATGTTTTTGGTGCATCAAAGAATATTCTGATCATCAAAGAATATTCTGATCATTTGGTTTTGCTACGGACATTACACCATTAAAAATGTTTTAGTTTCAGTTCCTTATAAAAAACAACAAATGTAATGATACTGGAAGTATGAAAACATGCAGTAATAACCATGAAAAATATGAGTGGAAGAATGTGAGTATTCTTGTGAGTGTTCTGGGGAAATGCTGTACAACAGGAGAAATTTCTTTTCAAATTTTGCAAAAACTTCCAAAGATCTTTAATTAACCTTCCTGATTAAGTTGATTAATAGCTTTTTTAGCCAATTAACGCACATATTTGTCTAGCAACACCCCTCTGCAACAATTGCCATTGCACCCTCACAGTCCATCACGTTCTCCTTGCTTGCCCCCTGTACAACCTTTTCAGAGCTTCCCTCGCTCCCCACAACTCAATTGCTTAGTTCTTCCAGAAAAACCCTCGGGATAAAATGATCTCCTTCCTTCATCATGCTTCCCTCTACAACCATATTTAATTCTCCTCTTCCACCCCCTCTCTCTACTTTGTTTTTTTCTTCACCCATGCACCTCCTCTCTTGATCACAGCTTTCTGACTTTTTGTTCTTGTATTTCTCTCATTCTCCCCCTGTTTCCTTTCCTTCCTACTATAATGATGTAGCCTCTCAGGCACAATTTGACCCTCATTGTCGTGGTGCCGTTAAGCCTCATCAAACAAACAAACAAACTAGCAACAAAATCTACGTAACATAAGAGGGGCAAAAATCCTACACAGTATTGGTACAGTTACTACAGTACAGCTAGCTAGCTTTGCACGCTCATGGAGTCAATGCACAAAACAAATATCTGCACACACAACACTGAGTGACGACAAAATGGTGAACAAAAATTATGCCTATGGGCCTGCTACGTACGGGCTTTGTAAATCTGATTCCTGTTACCCAGAATAGTTAGCAAACAGAATTTTGTTTATTCCTTTTACAAAAATCTAAAGATCCGCAGAAGTGACATAAACAGATCAAAGTTTGCGGTAGGCCACACGAACATCTAAATGTCAATGCATTGGTCATGCATAATTGTTGATTTTAGGTTTAATTGTTGCCCCACTTAGTTACCGCGTTGCTATGTTGCTTATTTCTCAACTCAGAGACGTTAATTATATTCTTTTGGCTGTCTCAATTTGAGGTAGCTTACATGGTCGAACCTGTAGCTTGATTCAGAAAGGGGCAGGGTGTCACTAACCAAAAGCTACATTTATAAGGCATCAAGGGTACTTTGAGGGCAGGTTTGAGGGCAGGTTTGAGGGCACTTGAAATTAGTGTTACCAAAACAAACCAATGTAGGTATTTTTTAATACTATGGGGATTTTTTTGGATTTTTTTTAAACCTTGTTTTTTAACCTTTTTATGGTATTTTGATCAGTTTGTTATTTTTTCTGGCTGATATTCTCATTGACTGTATTTTTGGATATTTTTCAGCAATCATTTGGTATTTTTGTTGGTCACCCAAAACATTGGTCACCCAAAACATTGGTCACCCAATACATTGGTCACACTGCTTGAAATGTAACTGGAAAGGGTCCAGGAGTATTCAATAATTCTACAAGTAGAGCCTCTGCATTTTTTAAATTGGGAACTGTAGTCAGCATGAAAGGAAGGCAAAGCAGTTACCAAAAGTAGGTTTTTGTGAACAAAATATAGTCAGTGCTTAGTGAAAGGGGCAGGGTGGAGTCAACGAGAGGTACCCCTCTGGAAAAGTGAAACTAGGGGCTTGATGGTATTTTATCCAAAAGAGCTTTCAATTCCAAACAAACTGTTTACTTTGAAAGTTATATACGTTTTTTTTTTTAAGTCAGCTGAACAATTTTCTAATTGATGCAAAATGTGTGTTCTTTTAAAGGGTACACAACTTAAAAACACATTTTCCCAAGGGTTGAATTACTGTATCATGAGTTTTGATACATGTAGATCTTAAAACAATTTAGCTTATTTTTGTCTGTACTTGTCTCAAATCCTTCCATAATACCCTCTTAATTTGAAAGCTTCCTGTACATCTTGGAATATCAACCAGACAAAAAATTTAAAAGGTTTGGACTGTGGTCACTTCATCAGGCTTGGACCCTGATGAGACTGCACTACTGAATGCAAGCCAAATTGTGACTGACTATAAACTCTAAAATACAACCTATTGCAGATATTAGCAGTAGTATTTATTGATTGGTTGAAAGCATTCTACTATATGGAGCTGAGAAATGGACAATAATCCAAAAGTTACATTTCAATTAAGAAAGTACTGTATATGGCAGCATTCTTCTGTAAAACGGCGATGAACACTGGACACTGCTTGCGCACAAAATATCTCTCATTTGATCAGACTAAAGGGAACCTTCTGGTGGACACCCAAATCGTGGAAGAAGGGAAATGTGTTATCCTGACTTCATTGTCAAAGACATACTGCCTGTATGTAGGACTTACCAGCAACTCATGATGGATAGAGCAGCCTGGTACCACTTTTTCAAAGCTGCTTCTACTATATTCCGTCTACGGACGACACATGATAATGAATGATGATTGATTGATTTACTGCGAGATTGTCGTATGACTAGAAATTCACAGAATCAAATTTTCTGGATCAGCACAAGCTACTGTGTGTACACAGAAGCATACTGTAGATCAGCGATTCTTAACAGGCAGCCAGTGGCCCAAATCTGGCCCGCCAGACAATCCAATCTGACCCGCGAACAATAGTCATTGTATAATGCAATACAGTGCATTGCATGTAAGATCAATCGGTATGAGACCGGTAAAAATTGCAAAATACTCGTTTATTTTGTTTTCTTCCTAGGCAGATCAGCTCACTAAAACATTGCGGCTTATCAAATAAAATGTTATATTTAGTTCTGCTATAAATTGGGCTAGTGGCTTGTCGAAGGAAGGTGGATAAGAGAACTGTTGACATCTGGCATGCATCCTTCTAATCGTGCACGCTCTCAACTTGTTTGTATTCAGGGATTGTTTTGACGGGTTTTATTTGTCACATGATGTTGGTTTTGCCATGCGATTGGCCCACTGCCTGAAGCTTTTGTGAAATGATGGCCCTTTGCAAAATTTATTAAGAACCCTTGTAGATCTTATATCTGACTATTTCTTATCCAGCTATGCCATATATTTATTCATCATGGCTGAGTATAGATTTAACTAGTAGCCACTGATATGCAACATACTACATTATTATATGCCTGTATTGCTGAGTGCAAACTTCTGAATTGGCATTCTACAGTATGGTGTACAGTGCAGTAGGTGAGGACAAAATGGTTTCAATTTGAAATGTAGAATTAAATATATTTTTTCCTAGTACTGACCAAGGATTTTGAAAATACAATTGGAAACCAACATGTATATTATTTTAACCTACTCAGCTGTAAAATGAGTGACTATTGTTGCTGTGGGCTGACCGGCATCCCCTCCAGGGAGAGTGTATTAACCCTTAACCTCTTCCACTACCGAAACTACTTTAGGGATAAGCACTGGCCCTATGGGCCTTCATGGCATGGGAAAGGATGCAGAGGTCGTTGTTCCGAGAACAGTGCTTTTTATGCAGGAACAGTGCATTTTCAAACATCACTGTTCCATTTGAACACTGTTCTTTTTACAAGCATGTGGCATTAATAACTTGATTTCAGCTCAAAAAATGCAGTTTGTTAATCCACATTATCATAAAAATAACTAGATGCTACATCCTGTAAATATTAATGACTGACATACATATTTGCGCATATTAACAGATAAAGAAGTTGTAAATTTGCCCACTAGGAAGAAAGAAGTTTGTGAATGTGATTTGTAACACAAATCGGTTAGATACTAGATTAACGATGGACTTTGAACGGATGCCAAGTCATGAATTAAATTTGTACTTGATGTTTGGCTCTTCTAGGTATTGCACGGGCTGGTTGGAGATTGAGATTAGATAAGTTGTCAAGCAATCCATCCTTCAGGAAAGAGGACAATAAAAGAGATGTCAAAGTTCAATGGTTGTCAGATATGTGTAGGGAAAAAAAGAAAAACATTTTTGTGTTACTGGCCTATAGAATCTGACTCAGGCAAGTCGGCAAAAATCCTTTAAGAGGACATGAACGCCAACCGAGCGTAAAAAGTATAGCCTGGCCTTCTCTATGCAAGTATGCATACCAAAGCGCTTTACAATGGAAACTTTTAAGGCTCAAAGCTGCAGCCACACATGGCCCACAAGCCTGTACTATTACCCTGCTCCGATCCCTTATGTCGTTAACCAAGTGGGAGGGCAGCAGGTCCCATAGTTAAAAGTCTTTGGTATTGAACCCAAGATCTTCCGACTGGAAAGCGGAAATAACTGAAAGCAGACTAGAAGTGACAATACATGTTTTTTTCTTCTTCACCAATTTGTTTCTTTAATTGTCCTCTGTTACTAAACATATGTACTGCTTGACCAAATTTAAGGGGATGCTTGAACATTAAAAGGGCTGAAATTGCTAAAACAAAATCTTGCGTTACAATCTGACTAATTCAAAGAATTGAAAAGAAAGGTTTAAAGAGCACAGATTCATAAGATAATAGAGAGGAGCCTAATCATAAATTACAAATTTGCATACAAATTTGCTTAATACATTTTTTCTTGTCCGATCTTGCAGAGAGAAATGGTATAATAAGACCAAAATAGAATATATATTTTGTTCAGATTTTATTTTCTCAGAATCTTAGATAGGGAAAAAATCTTTGATCTTAGACAAAAAGTTCATTCTCCTTTTAAATTAAAAACTTGCAAAAGTCAATGTGAAAGAACTCTACATTTATATTCCAGATCCAAAAAATTGCAAAATGTTTTTTGTAATTTTGTTTTTCAAATTGGCAAAAATTAGTCAGCATTTTTATCTGACTGTCGGTTGGCATTTGGAAACTTACTTATTTTTTATTTCACATAATGATTCAAACTTATCATCTTAACTTTCAGACATAACATGTACAATTTAGTTCCAAGTATCGATTATTGTATTAAGGTGGAAGTACACACACATATCTTTTCATTCCACTCACATTATTGTTCATCTATGCAAACGATATTTTGAGATAGACTCATCAATAATGTTTATTTCACAATTCCAGACTAGAAATTGGATGCTACTGTCAATAAATTGTGTGCTCTCTGAAGCAGAGAGCTTTTCTAAGGCGCGTTCTCACTAATCTCCAGACCATGAACCATGACAACAACCTTGTTCCATGATTGTAGAAATATCAATGTCATGTCAATACTGCAAGCACCTGATTGTGGGAGACAAGTGAATGGGAAGTTTAAAAAACAGCAAAAAACAAAAATCAAGCGAAATCCATCTGAACCATTGGACTCATAGGGTCGGTGCTTATTCTCAGTTTCCATGGTGCAAGTGGATGGAAGTACATGACTCCCTCTAGATGGGATGCCAGTCCATCGCAGGTTAACTCCCCAGCATTGCTATTTATTTTATAGCTGAATGGATTGAAAGAAGTAGAGTCAGGGATTTGTCAAATCCATGGTAGAGTAAAGTGCCCTGCTCAAGGATACTATGCAGTGCTCGCGGCGGGAATTGAACCCGGTTTACATGGCTCCTTAACTACTACGCCACTGCACCTCTAAAAAAAAAAAAAAAGGATCAGGAGTGCAAGCTAACTGCTCAAGCAAAATAAACAAGTAATTGAAGGGTTTTGCATAACTAACATTTCGCAGGTCACTGATCTGCGTTCACACACATTTCTTGACAATATCATCGGTGGATCTGATTGCCTGCTCGGGATCATGATCGTAACCTCACTTACATAGATCGTGTGACTACGGTCAGATCCAGTGGGCACCCTAACAGTAAAAAATGGCAGATCTGATTGTCTGCAGTAGGTCTGATCAGGAGCTTGTACTTAAGCGAGAACACGCCCCCAAACTCAATTGCAATCGGTAACTCATAAGCTACACATTCTTGCATAGGAAAGCATCCCTAGATTATAATTTAACATAGAGTAACCCGATACAAGTACATTATCATTATAGTAAGCCAAAGTGTTTGTGTGGGGAATTTATGTTTATTATATCTTCCTTTGATAGACAGTGTCGAGACTATCTTCAGCAGAGACGGCCTGGATTTGGATAGTATTTTGAAGATTGTAGCTAGTGCAGTTTGATCGACACTTTCCCTTGTATGTTGTGAAGCTAAAGCAATTGGGTTTATCATCTGCTGTCTGAGAGCCCAACTTTTGTCCAGGTTAGTTTTAAATTTGAAGCTACTAAAATATATATTTCATTTTTGTGTGTGTGTTGGGGGGAGGGGGGGAGGGATGGGTTAAATGTCAATCTTTCAATGTGTATTTAGGTTTACAGAAAATGTTTCATTTTGGTTTCATTCAGTTTTTGCTTTTCTACTGCTGTATGTTTTGTTACAGCAAACAAGTAACATATTAAAGCAGGGCCCAGGTTTATTGATGGAAGAATTTCATGTCTCAAAGTGAAATTCAGTGTTTCTTTCCTTTGTGGCATGTAATGAAATAAAATGGATTTACACATAAACAAACTAGAGGGGGTTTCCAATCCAGACATCAAAATTATTTATATGAGCATCTAAAAATTTCCTAACAATAGCACCTACTTTCCTGATTAATGAGTTTTTGTGCCTATTTTCATGGTTTAATTGGATGTTTTGTGGTTGCCCGTTAATCTTCATCATAAATTGGCATGCACATTAATTACCAACATTATAAAGGGAAAGCTCACTATTCCAAGTGCCCAGACATGGCCAGTGATGTCATGCTTCAGTGCATAATACTATGCACTTTTGTGTATATGTGCATGAAAGCATGACTGGGCAGTTGGAATTGTGAACCTTTCTAATCTAGCACTCACTGTTCACACTTGAGCAGCTACATGGAGGGCAGTCCCATGAACTGGCATATTATTTCCCAGTGTTGCACTTCAGTTCAGTGTCTATTTCTGATCAGCTGTAATAATTAGAAAGTATCAGTTCCTGTTTGACTGGTGAAAACGGAACATTTTTTGGTAAATCATTTACAAATGAAACTGGATATCAAGAGGATGGCTTTCTGAAGTTGTCGTTATGTTGCCTTGCCACATACAGTAGGTGAAAAAAATATTTTATATATATAAATGCATAAGGAAAGATTGCCGTACTGTATGCTCATGGTTAAGGTTTGTAAACACATAGTAAGCTTTATGTAATTAATTACACCAGAATCTTCAAGAGTTTTTGGGTATGCACAGTAGTATTGCAGGAGTAAGGCTGTTCTTTTAGTGGATCTTCTTTATACTCATTTACCATAAGAATGAATGGTCATATAGCAGGACTGCAACAGTCTATGGACGGTTATGTAGCAGGACTACAACAGTTCATGGACGGTCATGTAGCAGGACTACAACAGTTCATGGACGGTCATGTAGCAGGACTACAACAGTTCATGGACGGTCATGTAGCAGGACTACAACAGTTCATGGACGGTCATGTAGCAAGACTGCAACAGTTCATGGATGGTCATGTAGCAGGACTACAACATTCATGGATAGTCATGTAGCAGGACTACAACAGTTCATGGATGGTCATGTAGCAGGACTAAAACAGTTCATGGATGGTCATGTAGCAGGACTACAACAGTTCATGGATGGTCATGTAGCAGGACTACAACAGTTCATGGATGGTCATGTAGCAGGACTACAACAGTTCATGGATGGTCATGTAGCAGGACTACAACAGTTCATGGATGGTCATGTAGCAGGACTACAACAGTTCATGGGACATTATATTGACAACCATAAAGGTCCATATTAATAATGATAATACTGTAATATTCAGTTTTATATAGCGCTTTCCTACAATCGCACCTTGTACCTTTTGTCCAATCGTCTCACAAACTGAAAACTTTCTCAAGTCCCGGGGGGACTATTTTCAACCGCCCAGCCATCATAGCGCAGCAGTCGTTAAACTGCTCAGGTATTATTAGCCTGCCATGCTCGATCCCTTATGCTGAGCATGAAGTGAGAGAGCAGCAGGTGACCATTTAGCATGTACACGCTTCTTGCTCGCAAATCCTTGTAAACCTGTACTAAATACTTCATTGCGAGTAATCGTTTTTCATAATCAATCTTGCCGTTGAAAATCAATATGATCATTCATGGTTCAAAACATACATACATTCGGCTGACAAAATTTTAATCAATGACTTTTCTTTTTAAAACCATAAACCCTATTAGCATAATCCTTTTTAGATGTTAAAGCACAAATGCGCAGTAATCACCTATGAATGGGGATATTTTGCACTTTGATTTCGCCGATATCTGAGTAGGCTGACTTGTAAAATGCTTTACAATGTTTACAGCAAGAAATATAGAACATATAATACATACATTTTCAACAAACTAAAGGTAAATTATATTATGCAACTAATCATATGAATTAATTTCTCTTCGAAATACCCAAGCTTTCTCTAAAAAATGACATAAATTAAATAAGATGGATTTGCTTTTTGTGTGTAACATAAAATAGAATCGCTGAAGTGATAGATTAACATAAAAAATACTTTGGAATAAACAATGATCTTATTTGAGAAAAGCATGGGCATTCGAGCAAAAAATGAAACTCATCTGCGAGTTTGTGCATGTTACAAAATGTGCAAGTTTGATTTTCACATGGAATTTTGTTACGACGGTCTTGACGTATATCGAGATTTAGACAACCACATCGAAACTTGGCTAGCAATGAGCGTAATTGGTTGGACTGGATGTGCGTAATGTAAAATTCAAATTCATTATGGGTTTTGATTTAATTATATAAGCAAAGACTATTCATAGAAGTAATTTCTGTTTTCCAAGTCTGGTTATTTATATCAATAATTCTTTGCAGGATCACCGTAATGTAACCAGACATCTCCAAAACCTGCAGATAAAAGTATATGTTTAATATCTGTGGCCCAACATGGTATATCATTACTAGCCATGCTTAACATGTGTTTGTAAGAAATAGAGGTAAATCTCTGATTCTCGTGCTTCAGAATCATTAACCAATACTTCATTCTTTTGTGCATAACAAAGGAAGTTAAAAAGGATATAACTATTGAATATTACAAAACTTTGTTCGAACAGTCCATCACCTGATTCATGGCTTGTATACTGCACAGTATGCAGCCATATACCGTAACTCACTATGTGCTTAATCGATATTGTGCAATGTACATGAGCTGAATCTGCTGAAACATAACATTGCAGGGAAGAAATCTCATTCATAGGCACAATATATTTATCAAATTACTTCTTATGAATTAGAATTTGTAATAACATTATTTTTTGCAGTGTTATGTTCTGCAAATAGAGTTGTGTACTGTTTTTAAAAGGCACTGCAAATGGACAAGTACATGTACTGCAGGTTAGTAGAGGGACTGTACTAATTAAACTTAAATAATTGAAATATATCAAATAGGCTTCCTTGCTAAAAAAATGGTCAAAATTGATTAAAATTGATCTTTTTACAGCTTAATGAATTGATTTCTTAACCCTTACTCTACCAGCACTTTTTGGAAAATGCGCCTGGGAGGCTAGGTCAAAGACAGGGCATCCAAAGCTGCGATAATATCGCCGCATGGTAGAATAAGGGTTGATCACAGGCTAATTATTGAAGGGTCCTCTATCTTCCAAGCAATAAAGTTGGGCTCGTTCCGCTTTAGTGACCCGGTGGGCCGCCCACCGGTTCGTGCGGCATATATTTTCGAGTTGGCGCACTTGTCGTGGGTTGATTAACTGTTACTTTACCAGCACTTTTTGGAAAATGCGCCTGGGAATCGGAGTCAAAGACGGGGTACCCAAAATGGCGATAATATTGCCACGTGGTAGAGTAAGGTTAAAGGAAAGGTATCGTCCCACAAATAAATTCAAACGTGAACGCCGCTGTTCTTGTAATGTCACTTCCGATTTGCAATTTTTTTATTGATCGCAAGAAATCTGCAATGTTATTGATCACACATTTGCCAGACTGAACATAGGAGCCTGCTTGTGTTATTGATAACATCACAGAATTCTCGCAATCAGTAAGGAAAATTGCAAACCAGAAGTGACGTTACCAGCACGAATGTATTTATGGGACGATAGCTTTCCTTTGACAGTCTGGGAGCAACCTGTAATAAGGTAAAATAAAAAAAGCGACAGTGAATTTCATTAAGTAGTTTGAATGATTAGTGAAAATGTTTGAATATTCATGCACTATCACTAGTCAGAATTTCACAGTAGCCAATGGAAGTTTGAACAATCCAGAGCTGAAAATGTGAACACCCATATGCTGTTCGACGTCACGTTACGTTATGTGATAATTTCCCCTATTTTTAGGGTATGTTTGTACACTATTTATCGTCTTGCTCCAGGACTGTTTAATATGCAAAGGTTTTTGTAAATTTGTGATGTATGAAGGACAACAGACCCCTAGCTTGAATTAAAAAGGGGCAGGGTGCTTGATTTATTGAGGGGCACATTAACACGTGTGAAGTGCTGCGTCTTTCCGGCGTGGAGTCCAAGTTCCTTAAAGCTCAATCCCCTGGTGAAGAAGCTCTGGGATTTTAAGCTATTCTGATTAATAAGGGCCAGTCATTAGCAACAGTGTAGCCAAACAGGATGATTGCTTACTATGCTATCATTCTGTGTTCTGTATCGATGTAAGGTATCTCATTTATGATGTTAAGATTATAAAATTTAAAAACAAATCTAAAAAAAAAAAAATACATTAAAAAAACATAAACAAAAACAAACATTTTTTCTCTCATGAGGGTTAGGGCGGATCCCATGGGACAGGGCAGGCCCATGGAGGGGCGGGGCAGGCCGCCCCTTTGAAACAGCAAAGCTAGGGTCTAGGCAAAGTTCACTAGGTCAATGATTTTTAATCCCTGCTACAATTTTTTAAGCAGAAAAAAAAATTCTTCCAAGGGGCCAGTCATCAGCACAGCAGTAATATGTACAGCCTACGGGCGGGCATAGGGGTGCCTGTCATCAGCACAGCAGTAATATGTACACCCTACGGGCGGGCATAGGGGTGCCTGCCATCAGCACAGCAGTAATATGTACAGCCTACGGGCGGGCATAGGGGTGCCTGTCATCAGCACAGCAGTATTACGTACTGCCTAAGGGAGGGCATAGGGGTCACGGGCGAAATTTCCTTTTCTACTGTAGCCATTTGTTACCTCCGCCAACAAACTTGGACGTAGGTTCTGTTTACTCCACCAACGGAGTTGGATGGATGTTATGTTTTGGCCTGTGTTTGTTTGTTTGTTTGTGTGTTTGTCTGTCATCAAAATATCTCAAGAACTGATGCTTGTATTTGAATTAAATTTGGTGTGTGGTTTTGTTATTGCTTAAGGAAGAAGTGTTTAAAATTTGAGATGTATTGGAACTGGGGACGGGTGCAAATGGGGGTGGGGACATTTAAATTTGAGTTTGTCTGTAATCAAAATATCTCCAGAACTGATGATTGGATTTGGATTAAATTTGATGCGTGGCTTTGTTACTGTTTCATGAAGAAGTGATTAAAATTAGGAAGGAGGAAGGGAGGGGGTGGGGGGGGGGGGGGTGTGAGAGGTAAAAAGCCAGTATATTATATCAAGGATTATTTGCTCTTATTTGTACAGTGTTTGAGTTTCCAACTTGTCACTTTAGATCATCATACAGTGAGTTACAATAATACTGTAGAAGATTTACTGTGCCATTGAACTACAGTATTTTAATATTCTTCTGTTCTTTGCGGATTGTTGCACTTCTATAAAAAAACAGGAAATACATGATCTTTCAAGGATTGTACATCAAAATAAAGGCTTTTATTAATCGTTTAAATTGTAGCAAACAGTTAGTCATCCTTCCGCATACATGTGCGTTCACCTGTACAATGCAGGCACACGACATACAAGTGCCTGCATGGTACTGATGGGATGTATAGTATTTAGCAAATAACATGTTTGAACGTACCATGCTTTAAATAAAGGGATTTAGAGCCCGTTCTCACTTAAGTGGGAGCTCTTGACCAGATCCGCCGATTTCTTACCGGGAGAACACTGACTGATCTGATTGTAGTTGCTTGATCTTGATCCTAATTGACGGTATGATCATGATCCGGAGAAAGGGATCACATCCACTAATGAAATTCTCCAAAACTGAGTCTTGAATGCAAATCAGGGACTCGCATTCCAGTTAGTTATGCTGTATCCTATTAGTGACCTGTGAAATATTAAACATTTTGTTTGAATGTTTCTGGTTATCATGACCCGCGATCAGATCCTGCAGTAGAGCGTGTACTTA